>SNQJ01S0149785.1:7377-30727 GCA_010110895.2 Picea sitchensis | reverse complement strand
AGATTGAAGGAACGAAATCACTTGACTTTCATTGATGGTCTTCAAGGGGATTGCCTCACTCCATCTGGTAAAGTAGTTAGTGGCAGTCAGGATGTATTTATGCAGCTGGGAGGAATTGGGATTGATTTACCTAATTATGCCTAGCCCCCATAGTTGAAATGGACGTTTGAAAATCAATAGCTATAGGGGAAATGCGACTTTCTTCTCTCTTCCTGCTGACTTTTGACATTGTTGGCATATCCTTGCATACACGTGAGAATATTTGAATAAGGAGGGCTAATAATATCCAGGTCTGAGGATTTTGTGCGCAGTATTATCTCCACCGTAGAGTCCTCAAGCGGGTCCATCATGGAGTTCAGACATGACTTTCTCAACATCTCTTTTCTCCAAACATCTTATGAATACACCATCATAGTTTTTTCTGCATAGAATTCCCTGGATAAGCTGATATTGGGCGGATTTGAGCCTAACGACCCTTTTCATTTTGGGATCCAAATAATGTGGGTTCGATCCATGAGTCAAGTAGTATTTCATTTCGTAGAACGAGGGGTGTGAACCGACTAGGACGTAACAAAATTATTTTTCAAATAGTTCATGATCTTGATACATAACATCTTCCCATGGCTCAATACAGGGAGATTATGTAGCCAATTTGCATAGCCCTTTCCCTTTAACAATTTTTGTAGGTTTGATCTCTAGGTCATATTATTGTAGGGTTGTAATCCAATTGGCTCTTTTTTCTGCTAAGTCTCTTTGTACTAAGAGATTTCTAATGGCAGGGTAGAGAACAATGACCTTGGTTTTAGATTTAAGTAAGAATGGCCGACAGTTCTTGGCAACTTAAGTAACACATATGCATGTTTATCAACTTCAGGATAATTTAGCTCAACTCCTTGTAAACCCGAACTTATAAAATCCACAAGAAACTCGTCTTCTTCTAGAATCTTCTATGTTAAGACAACTACAAATGCAATATCGGAGGAGAATGTGTAGAGGATGAAATCTCTATCAAAATCCGGGCTCAACAGTGCAGGTGCTTGCGCAATATCTCATTGGATTATGTCAAAAGCCTCCTTTTCTTTAGACCCCCATTTGAATTCAACATTCTTTTTTATAATATCTTGTAGGGGTTTTATCGTTTCGGTGAAACTGGGGATGAGCCATCTTATGAAATTTATCCTCCCGAGGAACGACTGCATGGCTTTCTTATTGTGAGGGGGAGGGACCTTAGAAATTGCTTCGGTTCTCTCAGGTTCAATCTACATACTGTGCTTGAAAACGATGAAACCCAGAAGTTTTCCTTCATCAACAACGAAAATGGATTTCTTGGGGTTCAAAGATACGTCGTATCTCTTGCATCTGTTGAATACCTTCTTCAAATGAGAGATGTGGTCCTCTCTATTTTTGAGAAGATGGTTATGTCATCTAGGTATACTACCACACATTCTCCCAACAGACCCCTAAAGGAAATGTCCATGGCTCGTTGAAAAGTTGCTCCAACATTGATCAGTCTGAAATGCATCTTCCTATAGGCATATGTTCCCCATTTGGTTCTGAATGTTGTCTTTAGTTGATCTTCATGAGCCACTAAGACCTGGTTATATTCTGAGAATCCATCTAGTAGGGAGAGTTTTTATGATCCAGACACACACTGTAGAATTTGTTCCGTGGGAGGCACATGGAACAATGATTTTACATGGAACATAGATCCACTACGTATGTCTTACTGGAAAAATGATTTTAGCATCTAACAATTTATTCAACTCTGTTTTGACTTGAGGTTCAAGGCTGAGATGCATCTTCCTCAAATTTTGTTGGAATGGCTTGGTTTGAGGTTTCATGGGAATGGCATGTTTTATAATCTTTGTATCATATGTCTTGAGATCCTCATACATCCAGGAAAATATGTCTTTATACTCTTTGAATAACTTGATGTATAACTATCTTTCTTCAGGAGAGCAATTTTTTCCAAGGTTAATGTTCCGAGGTGCGATATATGACCCCAAGTTTACTAATTCAAACTTCATGTATGAGCTATTGGTCTTGTAGTTGGTGACCTTTTTGAATTTATCTTGAAGGTCATAGAGTGTTTGATCTAGGTGGATATAGGTGGCCACTCACCTTTTCCAACTGGCTCAAAACAGTTTTCTGGCAATTTTGGCAATTTACTATTTTTAGCAGTTTTTAACTTTCGAGGCTATTTTGAGGGCCTAAATGAAGATTTTTCGGGATTGAGATTCTCAATGATAGATGAAGGCATGATTGAGATCCCTAAATGAATCTCCTCGATGATAACTTTCCAGTGGGCTATCATACGCCTAAAACGAAGATCGTATGCAAAAGTTACGACCCCGAGAAGTTAATGTACTAACTTACCCAAATGGGGCCCACATGACTTTTGGCGCTTCATATCCTAGGGCTAGGTTTTTGGATGTCTAGGGTTTTTGGCATTCCTATTTATTGTAAAAAGGCCTTCCAAGCCTCATTGTAATCATCTTCTTTCGAATGCGAGTAGCCGTCGCATCTCTTCTCAGAGATAAGCTGCCACCATTCTAGCGAGTCTTGCACTTTGTATTTTTACAGTCTCCATACATTTCTTTCATTAATAGAAATCGTGTATTACTGTATATCTGTGTTTATGGTTTCATCTCTTATACATTTATGTTATATTATTGGATATATGTGATATCTCTGTGCATTTCTTTATTATATCTCCGCTCTCATTTCGTGCCGAAAATAATCTGAATCAAAGTTTCTAGTATGACCACACTCCTACGGATATTGTTGGTCGGGCCTGCTGTGCTTTCCACTTCGATGGAATCATAATTATCTATATTCATCAGCAGGTCATGCTGACCTTCAGCTATGATAGAATCCTTGAAGGTATCTTTGAGGTGTAGGAAATTTATGAGTTGTTGGTCATCATCAAAGACACTCCAATTCACAATATTCTTAAGAATTGATGGTCTGTACAAAAGTTCAACAAAGAAGGAGTCAGGCATCAATCCGTCTGAGGGTATTAATCTAGATTCTATGTTAGCTAAAAAATCAACGTCATAATTCAATGATCGAGGAACAACATTAATATTAAATGCGGAAAAATATTTAATTAGTTCCCAAACTTCAGACTGATAATTTTTTAAGTGACTGGAAAGACAGTGAATGGTGTTTTGTACCTGTCTTACGATGATTTTGGAATCACCAAATACCTGATTTTTTTCCTTTCAATTATGTTGCCTTCCTTAGCCCATGTACTAGGGCTTTGTATTCGGAAGTATTATTGGTGCAACGAAATTCTAGTTTGCATGCAATTAACATTTTAGTACCTTTCGGATCTTTTAGTATGCAATCCACGCCTGCACCTTCTAAATACTTAGATCCATCGAAAAATAACATCCACTTGTCAGGATCTCCCTTTTTAGTTCAATTGGTGTTTTTGAATTTTCATATTTTTTGGTTTTAATGGGGTTAACAAAATCAATGAGTTTTTCTAATCTATCTCTAGAAACTATGTTAGGCTGTAAATCAGAGGGATTGTTAGTTTGATCAATTATATTACAGTTGGGCTCAACAATCTAGGTGCAATGAAGGATTTTGGATTGTGTGTCAAATTCCACAAGAGATGATGGTTCAGCCATGAAATTTCCAAAAAATGTTTCATATGAATAATTAACCAAAATTGAATTGTTAAACATTACCGGTTCATTCGGGTCATTCAAGTTAGTAACGAAATGTTTCATATACATTTCTCTGTCAAACCTGATCTGATTCATTTTTCCATTATAAGGGAACCATAAGTGGGACCAGTTGGTAACAAAGTAACCATTTAACATAGCTGACCAATCCTGAATTAAAAACATGCCATAGTTGTCTGGTATGTCTACTACTATTATACCTACAGTTTGATGAACTTTTGGATAAGAAGACATCTTGATCATGAATTTTTTCAATTCTCCAATAACTTTAACTTTGGTTCTATCTAACTGAACAATCTAAATGTCAAATGGTCCAGGTTTGACATTAAGCTTATCACAAACTTTTAGGGGAATGACATTAGATGGAGCTCCTGAGTCCACCCTGTAATTATGGACATTTCTATTAAATATTTCAAAAGTGATGAGGAAAGGAGGGGTGGTAGACCTGGATCTTTGACCAGTTAAGGACACATTAGTCACAACCTGAATTTTGGATGGGGTGTTATTGTTATCATAATTTACCTTAGTGGTCCCTTTCTTGGTTCCAACGTTTTCTTCCTTTGTACTAGAGGAAGTTTTTCTTTACAAAGTTCTGATAAAATTCTCTTGAATTTGTGGAATCTTCATAAGTTCAAAATTTTTTTATCTTTAGTCTTCTTCATATCTTCTAGGAATTCATATTCCAACTTGGCCAAGGGTGTGGGTGAAATATTTGGTTTCATTGCTTGATCTATTGTTTTGGGGTTGGAAGGTGTGGTCTTGGAGGAATTAGGAGTAGTATTGGTTGAAGAAGAAGGTTGTTTGGGAATAGAGGTGGTGGGAGAAGTAGGATTAGTGGTACCGGGGGCGTCATCGAAAACCTTCTTATCAACACTCCTAGTGGTAATGACGTTTTTTGAAATGTGAACTTCTTCAGTTTCGTTTTCATCTTCACCATAAGAAATGTCCCAAAATGAGTTTAATTGTTGTTCTATAGGCTTGTTAGATTCCTAAGGTTGTTCTTGTTGTTCTTGAATTTCTTCTCCCTCATCATTGGCTTCAGTGATATTCTATGTTTCTTATGTTTGGAGGGCCTGGATGATATCCTCCATGTTTATGCCTTTCGTCTGAGAAGGGGTGGTTTTGTTGGTTGGTGGCATGTTCTTGTCTTTCTTGGAGGGGAACCTAAAGAATTTTTTCTGGCTAGAAGATCCCTCTCCACCACCCTTTTTCAGGTCTACCAGGTCGTTGGATAACTTCTTAATGATCCTATGAAGATATTCCATATCCATTGAATCATAAGGCTTCTTATCTTCACTGGGTTTAGACGTAGAAACTTTACCTTTACCTTTGTATTTAGAGGGTTCTGAGCTAGAAATTCCTTTTAAACTCGTCATATTTTTCTCAAACTTAAGGGCCTCTTGGAAAGATTTATCTAGAGTGCCTTTCTCTAAGTTTTTTACATACATGGCCATGGACATAGGCAAACTAGAGGTGTATAACTCAATAGTCACATCTTCAACATGTTTTGAGGCACGTGGGATCCATTTTAACAAAGTAAGGAAACATTGATTGTAATTGGTAACTAATTCTTTCGAATCCATCTTGACTCTCGAGAGTTCTAGAACCTGGGTGGTCGATGTTTTATTTTCCCCAAACTTCCAGAGGAAAGAGGTTTCAAAGGTTCTCTAGTTTGGAATGGAGTCTTCTTCTAGACAAAAATACCATGTCGAAGCTTTCTCTTCAAAAGTAATGGGGAAAAAATGGTAGATGACGTCTTCATGTCTAATGCTATGTAACCTAATAGTCAACAAGAATTTCTTAACATGGTTTTCGGCTGAATCCTTTTTGTCAGGTTCCAACTTAGGTAGGAAATTATTTGGGTGTCTTGGCATGTCATGCTGGATCCCTGGCACAACGACTGCATCAACTAACAAACAGGGATGGTAGAGGGGAGGATTCTGGTTTGCGTTTCGCTCCAACCATGTTCAGAGGTTGATATACAATGATCTGATATGGGTTATTTTTGGGTTCTCTCTCAGACTCGTCTCTTTCTTCGAATTTGTCCTATGACTCGTCTCTGAGAGTGTGAGGGGGAGAATTGGGAGGAGATGGCGGTCTACCTCTTGATCCACTAGATAATAAATAGGATTCAAGATCAAAGTCTAAAGTCTTGGGAAAATTAGAAGTATCCTCAGGAACGTGATATTCAAGGGTCCCAATCGAATGGTTTTCTTGATAGGAGTCTGGGTCGGTGAAACATGGGTCTGTATGTTGAAGGTCTTCCTGATTTTCAGGCAGAGAGTAGTCCAAGGGTAGTTATTTGGTCTTCTTTCTAAGTTGTCTAGTCAGGGAAAGGTTGGTTCGATCACTCAAGTGTATTACTATGGCTTCAATCTATGAGATGTTTAAGACATGAGGTTGAGGGGAATAAAAGGACAGTTCAAGATGACCGGAAGTGCAGTGAGTACTGACTTGAGCTGGTGTGTTCACAACATACTCCGAAGGAAAGAAAATATGTTCGGAGAGAACTTGGTGGGAATCACTTGTCGAGGAAAATCTTACTTGCAGGGTAGAACTGGAAGGGTTTGAGCTTCTGTGTGCAACCATTCAGTTATGTGGCCTTCCTTCTAGCACCATTTCTGTTGACGAGCCAGAATGACCTGCTCAATTAGATGAGGGAAAACTCTCGATGGAAAATCCCAATTAGACCCACTCTCGTTTAAGGTAGCGCTTCCGACCATATTTTGGCATGGTTACCGATCTAACTAAAATACTAATTAAATATGAATCTGAGAACCAAAGGTTCTCAGATGAATTAAAAATATAAAAATTCCAACTGACTAACGTTAAGCTAAGTTGTATGATTATTATTCTAAGATGTAATTTCTAACTAGTTCTAAACTAACCTATCCTGATCAGGAGCAAACCATAAGGCGAATACAGTGAGAGATGATATTACTTGCATAGAATGAATTCATGTAACAAGAAATATGGAATTTTGACCAAGAAACCGTTTGAAACCAATATAAATTGATTTAACAAATTAAATCACTGAGTCTCTATATTCGTAAAGAAAAACAATAACAATTGTAAGTTACAGAATATTAACCAGGATATAATTCTAAGATTAACATTCAGAATTAGAAAAAATATATGCATAAATATGAATAATCATATTCATACACATAAAATCCATTGTCTCCCAATTTGTCTTCAGTCCTTTATTCAAATAACATTAAAAATACCAGTCTCTTCTCAAAAGAACAAAAATCCCTTTTTATTTTATAATCATCCCATTTATAGAAGAACTATGGGACTGCGCTACACTCCTCATATTGATAATAATTGGGATACTAAAGCAATGCTCCAACTTCCATTTCTTGATTGGGACATGGACATGAGTACAATGATGTGATTTACTCTACAAAATTTCAGTTACAAAAGCAATTCTTCAGGGGCACCCTGACAGTTTCTCTTTCACATCCATGAATTCCTTCCAGCTCTTGAAGTCTTTGAGTATGGAATCTACTCAAAGTAAATGCATCCTCTCCAGATCAGCCTCAATCTTGCACATGGGAATGATAATCTTCATCCCGAGGCTTTGCTCAACATGTTGCATGACATCTTCTTTCAGGGTGATGAGTTTGGAGGGTTATATGAATCTCTTTTCGATAACCTTCGCGTTAATTTCATTGGTTTCTTTGATTTATCTCTGAGAAAGGTTCCTCTTGGTGTCCGCATCCTCGATGATCATCTGGGTTGAGGAAGCTTTGTCGATGTCCCTCAGGGGATTCATTCTGAAAAGTGAGAGAAGATCGTTTGTCAATCTCCATAACTCAGCGCTGGATACAGTGACTCGTACCTAGACCTTCAGCACCTCGATGATCGTTGCCATGCCTATCTCCAGCAGTCGATGATCTCAGATTCTTTTCTCACCAGAATACAAAATAAGGGTTTATGTAGAAGTAACTGTTGGTAGAAAATCTTGCCACTTTGAGATTGTGTCATAAGATTCTATGGATCTTTGATACTTTTCATGGGTAGCTTTCACTTATGAGTCAAACTTCGTCTATTCATATCTAGTCACCAGAATTTTGTCGAGTGCACTGAACAATATTTTCTACGTGCTTCGAAGTTCTTCATTTTTCTCCATGTATTTTGTCTTCACTACCTCGAGAGTTGTTGTTTGATTTTGGTGTTCTTCTATAGTCTTTCTCAAGATTTTTTATCCATTTGTACCCTTTGGATTTTGGATTGACCCTTTTCATTGAAATACCTCAATTAGTCCAATTGTGCTTTGATTTTTGTCACCTCCAGATTTTTCAAGGTTTCAAGATGTTGCATGTCGTTAGCATGGGCCTTCTGGACCAACAATATTGACTCAATGAATTTGACCTGCAAACCTTCCTCCTATGCTCGTAATTTCCTTTTTATCTCCTCCTCATAGGCCTGCTTCACCTGTTGGGTTTCTTTTGTTTTCTCACTGGAAGTATATTCTTTGATGGTCGCTAGGGTCATTTCCATCTCTGCAATCCTGGATTTTTTGACATCTAGCGCTACGACAACATCATGGACTGATACGATGTTTACCCCGAAAAAATCATTGAGTGATGAGATTACTTGTAGAGTGTTATCCTTTACATCATGTCCGACTTTCCATTTGATACTCCTCTTGAGAACATCCTGGCATGCTTCTAATTTTCCCCTTTTTCTTTTGGGTGTCCTCTTCTCTATGGCTCAGGTCTTGTGGCTATAGTAATAATCTCCAACTATGACCACTACTCCTTCGAACCTAGTCCCTTATGAGGTGAGTGATAAGCTTCCTAGAATTGAAGCCAGGGGGTGCATTCTTCTATTGGTTTATCGACCACATTGTTCTCAAGATCTAGGTCAATGATAACATCAACACCTACTAAAAAAATGTCTCAGAATTCTGTATTGTCGACCTTATCCTTCTTATTCCTTTCTCAGGTTTCTCCTGGTACGGATGATGGTGGTTTACCTATGTTTGTTGTCTCTTTCTTCCTTGTGCCAGCTTTCTGAGAGGGGGAATATTTACTTATACTTTTCTCCAGTGTGACCTTCTTCTCTTCAACTTCTTTCTTCTTCAACAGTTGGTACCTTACTTAGGCTTCATAAACTTTTCTCACCATATCAACTTCTTTATCTCTTCTCCTTTGTTTTTCTTTTCTTAGTTTTTTATTATCCTAGTGGAGGAGAGCTCAAAACTGTTCCAGCCTCAGTGTTCTGTCTTGTTCTTCATCATTTCTTAATTTCTGTTGGGATACGTCGATGGTAAGCCTTTCCACTGCTTCCTCGAAACTCAGTGCACCCTGGAAAACATCCTCTTAAAACTGCGACTCATGTATGGTTTGTGGTGCTAATTTGATGGTCTTCATGTGCTCATAAAAAACATTCTGAGGGTCATGTGATTTGGGTTCCCCAAGACAGAGGCACAACTCCTTGAGTGCTTCAACTTCCTTTTCATCTTGCTTCTTGCTCTATAGAGAGTATGTCCCAATCTGGATTGGGAAAATTGGCCAATATTTGTTTTTTCTTTTCTGAAAGGTAGGCAGTGGCCCCCTTTTCAATAGTCTGGTATGCAATCTCCCTAGAAAACAATTTATCAGACACATACTCGGGTAGCAAGTGTGGCGCTCCTATGGCCCCATAGATCTGAATGTAAGTGTAGTATTTCTTCACGTACCAATCCCAAATGGCCTTTAAACCTCTGAGATCCCATGCAAAGATCCTATGTGGGAAAAGACTGAAGCTGGCCTTATGTAAGGGGGCCAGGAAGTAATCACATATATCATAGAAAAACCTCTTGCAATTGACCTCTCACAGTTGAGAACAATAGAAATGAATTGGGCCTTTGTCTGGAGTCTAGGCCCAGTTGAATGTTGGGAATGAGTTTACTGCACACACAACGTCTATTAGATATACTGACATGTAAAAATCAAGATTCGTCATTATCTTGGGATCCTAGTTGCGTTGTGCGATGTTGAATGAGAGAATGGTTTCCCAATTGAACACTTGGCCATTCTAGGCTATCTTATAAGCCATAGGTAAGAATTCCATCCTAAAATGGATGCTACTCTTCATGTCATAGAGATGACAGATCATGGTATTTAGCACCCTGTAGGGACTTTTGAGATACCGTGATGGAACATATCTTTCGCTATTTTTTGCCAACCATTCTTTATCATAGAACTAGTCTTCCATGAGGGTCTCGAAGTTCCCATGGTCAACTCTGAATTGTTTGAGAAAAGAGTCATTCATGGCCACTATCGATTATGGGGGTTGATACCTAGCCCCGATGCCATCCTCTTTGAGCGAGGCAATCGAGAGACCTGAAGCATTGAGTATTAACCCTCTGTCCTTTTGCATATATGAAAAACACCATTTGGCTACGTTATTGTAAGGAAAATGCTTGGGGCGAGAGACTACTGTATGAATTCCGCTCTTCTTGATATTTCTATATAACTTAATGTCTATATCATCAGAAGGAAATATTTCATTCTTGAACATGTATAGGATCTCGACGTAACTGAGGTAGTGTTCTATCCCATCATGGTTGTTGGTGTCAGAGATAGTCTATGACTCTGAGATGGAAACTGGAACAAGAGTTCTAGAGGTCTGGGATTTTCCTTTTCTAGTGACCATCTTGAACATCCCTTCACCTACACAAATGAACAAACTATAGTTAATAGAGTCCCCTCAGGCTTGAAATAACAACATTAGAAAAATAGTATCATACTTGTTTAAAGGCCAGGAGTGATAGTCGATCAAGCAGAGATAACAAAGAATTGTAGATTCATTTTTCTTTTTTCCTTTACGATCCAGTGAGAAAGAATATGAGTCTTGGTGCCCTTTTTAAAAAAATCCCGTCAATTCCCTCCTAACCATACATAACCAATGAAAATTGTGATACAACTTGGACTCGGTCAGGGGAGTACGCAGAGATTAAATGTGCCCACAGGTGATTGGTGGTTATAGTCATTAAAGCACGGGAAAATTCAAAAAAATGGGGGGGGGACTATGAAGCTGTTGTTGTCGGCAGTTGATGAGGACGAGAGGTGTGGATGTGGGTGAGAAACAAACTTCGACAGCGATAAACACCTAATTAACTAATTAAGCATGATTATGGGGTATAAGTTGGACCCAACATTCCTTTTAACCTTCAATTAAATGATCGTTGGGCATCAATACTTTGTTAACTAATGCTAACAAGACATTGAGGTGGTCATGGGGGGACCCATTAACTAGAAAATGTGAGATCTATGGTGGAGGAGTGATCGACGATGACTTGGTTCACAAGAGTCGCAAGATGAAAAATGTGACAACTGGATAGCAAAGGACGATGTCATCATTGACAAGAAGGGGAGGTATAGGAAAGATCCCAAAGAGAAGTCCGACGATGAAATGCATTCGCCAAGGATGTTAGCCATTGTTACCTTGACACGTGTTGGAAATGAAAAGACTTATGTAGTGGTTGAATAGAGGGGCCCGCAAGGGGGGAATGTTGAGGTGTACTCTAGAGAGAGGGTCACGTGTTATTTGGGATGTGAATAGGAGAGAGAGTGGATCTTCGTCGTTGGAAAGATGGATAGGAGCGCGAGGATGAGAGTGTGTCATTGACTTTCGAAAACGCATTGTGAGATGTCGTCGTCGGTGAAATATGAAGGTGAGCATATGTGCATGTTGGATGAAATCCCGTCGACGCAAAGGTAAGAAGGGAGGAAAGTGGGAAGTTGGTGAGGAATCCTAGCTTAAGTTCCAAACATGAAGATGAGTATTTAAGGAAATATACCTCATGAAAAAAAAAGTGTGCGTCCCCTCATTAATATTGATTTTTTTTTAATGGGGGATGGGTTGTTGTTCCATCACAATAATAAGGTAGTATTTTTTTTCTCTCCTAATGAAAATTGTGTACTTCATGTACATGTAGGGGCTCCCAAACACTACACCACACACATCAAGTGGTGCCACATCTACCTCCACTTCATCATTGTAGTTTTCACTTATTGTTACGAGGAAAATCACTCTATGGCATGTGGTAAACCACAACAGATAGAATGACTGCATAAATCAAATCTAATCCCAAGTATGCTATATAAATGAAAATTCTAACAAGACAAGATAAAGAGCTTACCTCATCCAGACGTTCAATGAATACCACCATTGAGCACGCAACTCAAAGCTTTATACCTGCAACTTGTCCTCAACAACCAAGATACACAAGCATATGGTGATAATATATAAAGTTAGCATGTACAATAAATGATCTAAGTGGATATTGATGGACACCCACATATTCCACTAGCTCGAAAAATAGTTTTCGACCTTGGCAGTTTTTTGACATTTTTTTGGGTTCCAAACTTCTGGGGTCATTTTGAGGCCCTAAACAATGTTTTTTGGGGATTTGGGGCCTAGGTGTTTATTTAGGCCATTGAATTAGGCCAATCAAAAATCGTTCTTCTCGGTTAGACCTTTCCAACGGTTTATTGAGCGCCCCAAATAGAGATCATATGCAAAAGTTACACCCCCAGGAAGTTGGCGTATCAACTACCCCCATCGGGGCCCACAAACCTTTTGGATTTTCATCTTCTGGGGTTAGGGTTTGGGATTTTACTTATGTTAAAAAGACCTTTGGAGCCTCATTGTAACAATCATATTCTTTCAAATGTGAGTAGCCGTCACATCTCTTCTCAGAGATAAGCTGCCACCATTCTAGCGAGTCTTTCACTCTGTAATTTTACAATCTTTGTACATTTTCCCTCATTAATATAAATTGTGTATTAATGTATATCTGTGTTTATGGTTGCATCTTTGATACATTTCTATTATATTATTGGATATCCTAGATATATCTATATATTTCTTTATTATATCTCCACTCTCATTTTGTGCCAAAAATAATCTGAATCAGTGGTATCATAGTAGGTTGCTCTTGTCATTTTTTAGTGCATGTCCCCGATGAGGTCTGAGTATAGAAAGTTGGGTCTCAAGCTTGTCTCTCTTGAATACAATAGCTCTCGCACATCCAAGAAACCCTCCATGGTGGAAGAAAATAAAAATGACAAAGAAGATGATTCTATTAATCTTTTGCTTGAGCAGGTTCTCACGCAACGGAGGGATGAAATTATGGAGAATTTTTCCCACATCCTTCAACGCCTATCGATAACAACATGCATGTCTTGATCAAGCAACCACTTTGTAAGTACCTCTCCTTTCAAGGTACAAGTTAATTTTGATATTCCCATATTTGAAGGATAGATAGATGCAAATGCCTTAGAAAAATGGTTAAATCTGCTAGAAGGTTATTTCTTTGTTCATAGTTTCTCTGACAAGGAAAATATCACCTTCGCACTCCTTAAGGATCTCCCCCATGTAAAAAATTGGTGGGAAACTTACTGGGAGAAAATTTCCACAAAGGAGTCTGGAGTATATGGGGTCAATACCACTTGGAATTGTTTTGTGGATGTGGTCAAGGAATAATATTACCCTGTTGGCAACTATGAAGACCAGTGCATGAGATGGACCACACTGTGGAAAGAGAGGGGCCAAGTAGTGTCATATTTCACAAATACCTTCCATACCTTGTGTACCAACCTGGGTATCAAAGACTCCAAGCGAAATTTGGTTCTGAAATACCGCGGGGCTCTACACAGATACATCCAAACTTAAATGGATTTTCTGGATATCTCATCACTCGGTGTTGCGTATCGATATGCTATTAAAATAGAGAAGAAATTTAGGCACAAGAACAAACGGGAGTTTGGATATGCAAATCCACAACAATCGAAGTATGAGAAAGACGACCCTAACAAACAACTTCCTGAAAACTAGTCTAAGCCACGGGAAAAGAAGAGTCATGGGAAGACGAAGAAGGACAATGGAAAATGGTGCAATTTCCACAAAATCCCCTGGCACAACACCGATGAATGTCGATAAAAATAGTGATTGGTGGTCGATATCAAAGACAAGGAGCCGAACCCTGATTTAGAATCTGATTCTGAAAATACTGGTAAAAGACAGATCATCGACACATACTCCACTGCTATTGTCGCGGCCACAACAATTCAACCAGAAGAACCAACAAATCCTGAAGAGGGGGAGCACCATTTTCATTGATAGATGTGGGTGAAGGGGACCCCACTGCATTTTATGGTTGATAGCGGAAGCCAGAAGAACCTCAAAAGAGGTCTTCAAACAATTGGGATTGTTGACAACACCACACCTGCAACCATACAACATCGGGTGGCTTCGCTAGGGATGAGATCTTCGTGTCATCCAACAGTGTCGATTTTCATACAACATCCAACCCTTCAAGGATGAGGTATTATGTGATGTTTCCCCACTAGATTTCTGTGATGTTCTCTTGGGACAACCATATATGTGGAAGCGCCATGTTGTTTATGAGTCTCGACCCCGTAGTGTAATTGTTACTATGGGGGTCATATCTACAGAATACCAGAGATAGTTCCAACTATTATCCCACCTAAACAGTGTCGCAAGGTAGTATCTCATACTACAAAATTCAGCTTCTTCATAGTTTGTTCAAAAGGTGAACAAAAGAACACCGAAACCACTGTAGCCTCGGTCCAAGCATCTTCTGTCCAACAAAAGCAGGTCGACAAGATTGAAGAAAAGTGCAAGGATTCCATCTGCACATAGTCATCTCAGGTAGCACAACTGGTTAAAAACGTCCAACCCCGCCAGTAAGCTAACCAACGCGACTTCTCCAGCAAGGCAAGAAGCTCACCAAGGTTCAAGTTCAACAAACGCTTCACCCTCTCCCTTGAAAAATCAATGCAATGGAGACCATTGCTTCCTAAAGAGGGAGGATTGATCCAGGTGGATATCGATGGCCACCCACCTATTCAATTGGCTAGAAAAATAGTTTTCCACCTTGGCAGTTTTTCGACAGTTTTTCGGGTTCCAAACTTCTAGGGCCATTTTGAGGCCTTAAATGACATTTTTTGGGGTTTTGGGGACATAGTGGTTATCTAAGGCACTATGGTTCGGTCCAAAATATTTCTTCTCGGTTATACCTTTCCAACGGTGTATCGAGCGCCCCATTCGGAGATCGTATGCAAAAGTTATGCCCTCGAGAAGTTGACGTATCAACTACCCCCATCAGCGCCCGCAAACCTTTTGGATTTTCATCTTCTGGGGTTAGGGTTTTGGATTTTACTTATGTTAGAAAGGACTTTGGAGCCTCATTGTAACAATCATCTTATTTCTAATGCGAGTAGCACTCACATCTCTTCTCAAAGATAAGCTGCCACCATTCTAGCAGGTCTTTCACTCTGTAATTTTACAATCTTTGTACATTTTCATTCATTAATAGAAATTGTGTATTACTATATCTCTATGTTTATGGTTGCATCTATGATACTTTTTTGTTATATTATTCGATATCCGAGATATCTCTGTATATTTATTTATTATATCTTTTCTCTCATTTCGTGCCGAAAATAATCCAGATCAATAACATAATCCATTAACATTCATAACAAATACACCCATGGAATAATAATTCAAATATTTGCAATATATCAATTGGATGAGATAACATTATTTCTATTAAAATATGATCAACATAAGTGTATAAGTGACAAAATTCAGTGTCGACATGTCTCAGAACCGAGAAACTAAGTCCCTTCCAGCTGGGCCTCCACCACTTCAATCCTCCACCAAAGACAAGCTCATATAAGAGAGACAATGAGTTTCTCTATCAAAGCGGGAAGAACTTGGGGGTTGAAAAATGTGTTCAGACTAAAGGAAAAAGGGATAAATAATGGCGGTAAATACTAGGGTTTCCATAGGCTCTAAATTTAATAGGAGTATGGGGCGATCATTACATGAATGGTTTCTAAAGATCACTTCAAACCTAACCTTAATGATTCCATAGGCCCATCTGCTCCATTATGTTTTTGCGAGTTCCAATTTGGTTTTCTCTCTCTACAATTTACTAGTCAATCTAACCACTAGATATAAACCCTAATTTACATGGCCTATGAAGAATCTCGCACTGTTATGGAGAAAATATCATGGGTGGATAGTAAGATCTCCTTATGTTATACCTATTGATACTAGACAAATAGAGGGATAGAATTCTATGGATTTCCTTTAGACTCAAGCAATTGGATTCACAATTAAACTAAGAAATGGTGGGATGGAATACCACTTCTTGAAGTTTGTACTTTGTATGCCCTATTCATTGCATTCCAAAAGTTCCAGCTCCAATCTCTACAAATTATTCCTTGCACACAAGAGACAAACAATTCCTTCCTACTTGTCTTCTTACCGTTAGATTCCTAGATCTATCTTGGATCTATAAGAAAATAAATCAGATATGAACATTCATGCATGAAATACAAATATTCATAGGGAAAAACCAATGCTATATTAATTCAAATGATAGGAGTACATCAATACAATTACCTCTTGATGTAGATGCACTCCTTTTGGCCCCTTGCTCCTTGCTCCTCCTCAGCTCTTCAACCAAGCTAGGCAACTTGAATGCAACTGATGTATATGGAGAAGAACCTCTTAATTTTGCTAGCATATATCTGTAGATGATTCTTCCTTCTCATGCTAAAAATTTTACTTCTTTATATATATCCTTGGAAGCGACTTGGGAGAGCTTCTAGATATTCTAGAGACCAATGGATACTTGAATGAAGTGAGTTCCAAGGCTCATCCCACGAATAACCAACTCATCCATCACTCACCTCTTCAAAACTTCTCAAATGTAGAAGGTTACAGTGGGTTTTGAGGATTTCACTATAGATGACCAACGACACATCACTTGTAGTCCATGTATGACAAGTGACACCCTACAAATATGACCTAAATATTAAGTTAGAGTTGTGTCTTGGCTTTCATCTTCTAATGTATTCCCCTCTGGCCTTGTAGGGCGGAAATTAAAGCTATAAAAAATGTCCCCTAATGTGTGAGGTTAGGAAAGGAATGGATGGCCAAAACACATTACAATAAAATAATATCCCTGTGAGGTAGCGTGAGGAGAGAAAAAAATGTATGGTGGTCAAAGATTACTTGAAATCAAACAACAACAATAAAATCATATATAGACCATCCCTAGGGTAGACATACTTACACTAAAGAGTATCAAAGCATGGCCACCAAGAAATACACTGCAGATCCATGACATGAAATGCAAGACCATGGCCACATAAGAATACACACTGGATCCATGTCATAAAAAAGATCATATCCATAAGAAAATACAATGTGGATATAAGTTGTCAATACGATCATAGCCACTAGAAAATACAATGTGGATATATGTCTCAACATATATATCAAGAAGACAACGAACATTGAGGAGAGTGCCCCTGAAATCTTCAAAGTATTCATATACAAGTGATACACTCCTTCACAACTTGGGAGGGGTTGTTGTAAAGGACTATTGTGTCCCCAATCCCAATGTCTTCATCCCAAACCCTGATGTTATGAATCTACAACATGCGAATATATGAGTTGATGTCGATCATGGTAGAAACTGTATGATTGTCGGTTATTGATGTATACCATTAACATATGTGAGGGAACCCAACGATGAGGAATATGGACCCCAAGGTACATAGTACAATCTAGCGAGTATGAATAGAGGATTTGATGTTGAACACTTGTAGAATAAATTTATAAGGAGTCAATGATGAAAACCCATTGTTGATTGCGAGGAGGCCTACCACCGAGGACTACAAGCTCCAAGGTACTAGCTAGTTTCTATATCCCTCTCCTAGATAATGTGTTGAAGTTGATAGGAAGAGATTTGTTGAAGGAGGGCCGTAATGTATCCCCCATAAATTGACATGAAACAGACATTGAGAGATGATGTGAAGATAGAGTATCACCAAGTAAAAATGACACAAGGATGGATGAATAAAAAGTTCAACTAAACAATAGATGGTTGATTCAGGCTTAAACTTCCTTTGAACATATAACATGACACAATGGTGACTAAGCAGCAAGACTCAAGAGCTTGATGAATATAGTGCAACAAAAAAAGAGGCATTGAAGCTTAAATACAAGCGACCTTTATAGATGAGGACTACCTCGATTCCTTGCCTAGATGCATCACATTCCAAAACAAAGGTCTTGGTGAAATTGGGTAGTGCCAATATAGGAGTAATTCACATAGCTTCTTTCAAAGCCTGGAAGGATTTTCCTACGACAGGAGTCCAACTGAAAGCATTCTTTTTAAGGAGAGCTATTAGAGGAGCCACAATTTTTCCATAATTCTAAACAAACTTGCGATAATAGCTCGTTAAACCCAAGAAACCAAGTAGATGTTTAAGATTTTTAGGGTGGGGCCAATTCTGCATAGATTCAACATTTTTAGGATCCACCCTTACACCATCCTTGCCCACAATATGACCCAAATACTCAAATCTAGAGGCACCAAAAGAACATTTAGATTGTTTGAGAAAAAAAAATTGTTGGGAGACAAGATGGAGAACTTGATCCACATGAGTGAGATGGGCTTGCCACGTTTTATTATAGATGAGAATATCATCAAATAAGAATAGAACAAAGTGATGGACGAAAGGACGAAAGACATGATTCATGAGACTCTGAAAAGTGGAGGGTGCATTGCAAAGACCAAAAGGCATGACCAAAAACTCATAAAGGCCCTCATGAGTGCGAAAGATAGTCTTGGGAATGTCTTCCTCTTTCATACATATCTGGTGGTAGCTAGAACGAAGGTCAATTTTGGTAAAGTATTGATCCCCACTGAGTTCATCCAGAAGGTCATCTATAACAGTAATGGGAAATTTGTCCTTGATGGTAAATTTGTTGAGGGCACAAAAATTAGGACACATGATCCAAATGCCTTCCTTATTGAGGGCCATGACTACAGAGGAAGAATATGTAATGTCCCTTTCCAAATAGGAGCTCCAGAAGAGGAGTCTTAATGGTCTAAACCACCCCGTTAGACAATAGACAGGGCCAAAGAGGGGTAAATAGGGTTACTAGAGGTCACTCCAGTCACAGGTGTTATATTCGGAAAGTGACATTGAGCTAAAAAGGGTTAAAATCACTTTTAAGTCATTATGAGATAAAAATAGAAGTCAACAGTGAATTAGGGTTTCAGTAGTGAATTAGGGTTTTGGAAGTCAACAATGAATTAGGGTTTCAACATGATTTAGGGTTTTGGAAAGCTATAAAGGAAGGGTCAGTGACCTAATTCATCATTATGTAGATTATGACTTGTCATTCAGGAGAAGAGGTGCATCTCAGGAGAGATAGTTCAGTGTATTCGAGGAGGAAGACACCAGTTGGCTGATTTCAATGTTGAAAGACACACCCTAGTCACCAAGAAGATCATCCAGGTCTTCCATCATTCTTCATTGATCCTGCAGTGCTCCCATATTCTGGGTATTATCTTTTAGTTGCTTATTTGTATTCAGGCTAAGATTCTTTTGTCTTTTGATCTAGCCGAGTGTTGTTATTTTATTTATCCGTAGTTGCTTATTTATATTCTAGCTAATATCCTTTGTATGTTGATCTAGTCGAGTATTGTCATTTATTCAGTCGCATTTGGCCATTTTGTAATCCACAGAGATATCATAATACAAACTTTGCAGTCCCTTGTCGCGTTTATTATTTGTATGATCATTTATATGCTATAAACCTTTGATCCTACACACACATTAGCAGCGTTTCCTAGACTAGCCAAGTCAGGAACATTACAGTAGTATCAGATCTTTAGTCCTGCCAGCCTATGACTAAAGACAATGAGTGCAACAAAAGACCCAGAGGGCCATGAACACATAGGTGACAAATATGTCACTTACAAAAGGCATCAGGAAAGAAGGCATAGGCCTAATTTTCCCCCTTTTCCTCCTAGCTTAGAGGAAGAGGAAGAGGCACACAAAGAAGCAGAGAGAAGGGTAGAGCGTGAGGCTGAGAGGATACTAGGAGAAAGATATGAGTGAATAGAAGGAAAAGGCAAGGCCCCCATAGATCCAGAGGTATATTTCATGCAGGTTATAAACGGTATGTTAGCTAGTCAACAGACCATGTCTTATTCCTTAGCACAGGTGGTTGATAGATTGGCTAGAGTGGGCACCCCTGATACACAATTCCCGCATACAGCACAGGGGAACTCGGGAGCAAGCAGTAGACCCCAATCAACCTCTCGCACATACACCTCTGCAAGTAGGATTCCCAGACCCTTGTTTCCCAGTTTCCAGAGGGCACCCCTGGTAGCAGCACCGCCACCAATAACATAGAGGCCATCCACTCATGCCGATGACATTGCAGAGTATAGGAGGGAGTACGCAGAATTGGGTCGTGACTTCCATCAGGACATGACCTTAGTTGAGTACTGTGGACTCAGACTCAGGAACCTCCCCAGAGAGCCGCAGAGGGGAGGACCACAACAGTAACAGGGGCATAACCTCGATTTCATCCAAAAAGTTGGGAAACTCACCATCCCTTCTTTCGATAGATCGTCCAAATACACTGCCAGATCTTGGGTACATAAGCTAGACACGTATTACAAGCTCAACCAGATGAGCAAGACAGAGGCCATTAGTTTCGCGACCTTACACTTGGAGGGTGAGGCACATGAGTGGTGGTATCATGGACTAGTGACATTGGGTCACAGTCGCATCACCTCCTATAAGGAGTTTACAAATAGGCTAATGGATAGGTTTGGCAGGAAGGATCCCAAGATACACTTCAAGGATCTAGCTCAATTGAGACAAATTGGCACAATAGAGGCGTTCATCACAGAGTTTCAGTGGGTAGCCATGGCAGTGATATATATATCAGAGCCCAGGCTGATCATGCTATTCAGAGAAGGACTCACAGACCCTTTGAGAGGATGGGTGAAGGAATACAGGACTCCCACTTTGCAGGATGCCATCCTTTGCACTTGAGATCTGGCAGACTCAGTGCCAAAGACTAAAACTTTCTCCAAACCATTTGTGCCCCAAAGGGATCAAGACAGGAAGCCATTCTAGAAATAATGGAAGGGCAAGGAGAAGTTGGATGATGAGACTAGGCGAGAGCTTATGAGGAAGAAGCTTTGCTTCAACTATAGAGATCCTTGGGTCCCAGGCCACAGGTGGATGGGCAAAGGAGAGATTCATTATATTGAGGTAGCAATAGACAACGTGAGCAGTGAGGAGGAGGAGTAGGACAGTGGATCCACTAGTTCAGAGGAGGAGTCAGCACCAACAGAGGAGAAGCTTCCTCGTAGACCATCGACACCAGCAGGAGCCCATCCTCTAGTAGTCCCAAAACCGCCAGAATAGGCTAACATGAGGAAACCAACAAAGGGAGGTGTCATAGAGACCCTTTCTGGTGTTCCCAGGTATGATACCCTCCGTATCAAAGGGATTATTCAGGGGCAATAGGAAATCGCCCTGATAGATGGTGGGGCCACCCACAACTTCATCGACGCTTCACTAGTATCGATATGGGCACTTCAAACATAGGAGTTTAAGGGGTTTGATGTTGCGGTAGCAGATGGCCACACAATGGAGTGTCTAGACAGAGTTCCAAACTTAGAGATGAAGTTAGCCAACTACACATTGAGAGACACATTTTATGTGGTTGACCTATTGAGCACAGATGTGGTGTTAGGAGTTCAGTGGATGATTAGCTTGGGAAATATCACTACCAACTACCAAACCTTGGAAATGGGATTCAGAGATCAGGATGGGAAGAAGGTTGTTCTAAGAGGTATGTCAACAGGAGCACCCAGGACAGTTTCAGCCAAGAGGTTGGAGAGGATATTTAAACATGGGGAGGTAGCATATGCCGCAAAATGATTGATCACTACTCAGAAGGATTAAAAAGGTCGACAACAATACCACACAGAGATCAATAATTTATTGGGATGACATCAGCAAGTCTTTGAGGCAATTCCACCAAGGAGACCACCTGACAGGGGGTTTGAGCACACCATTGAGTTGGAGGAGGGGGCAAAACCTATGATCACCCCCCCTATCATCATCCTAGGAGGCTCAAGGATGAGATAGAGAAGGCAATCAAGGAATTTTTGGAGATGGGACACATCAGACCGAGCAGTAGCTCATTTGCTTCTTCAGTTGTCTTAGTTCTGAAGAAGGATGGCACCATGAGGATTTGCATTGATTACCGAGCCTTGAACAAGAAAACCATCAAGAACTGGTACCCTATCCAACACATTGACAAGTTGATGGATGAACTACATGGGGTAGTTTTCTTCTCAAAAATTGATCTACGCTTTGGATATCATCAGATCAACATCCGAGAGCAGGACATAGAGAAGATGGCATTTCAATGTCATTTTGGACACTTCGAGTTCCTGGTTATGCCATTTGGGCTAACCAATGCACCCTCTACATTCCAGTCTTGCATGAACCATATATTCAGGGATCAATTAAGGAAATCAATCTTGGTTTTCTTCAATGACATCTTGATCTATAGCCAGTCATGGAAAGAGAATATGAGACACCTGGATGAGGTATTGAGCATCATGGAGGCACAATCATTATATGTCAAAGAGTCCAAGTGCGAGTTTGATATGACAAAGCTTATTTACATAGGCCACATCATCAGTGCACAGGGGGTAAAGGTGCACTAAGAGAAGATCAAGGCCATTCTGGATTGGTCAATGCCCAAGAACGTGACAGAATTGAGGAGCTTCTTCGGGCTGTGCAGCTATTACAGGTGGTTCGTCTGGGGTTTTTCTCATCTTGGAGCACTACTGACAAATCTTACCAAGCATGGGGCCTTCATATGGACCAAGAAATCATAGGAAGCCTTTGATCACATGAAGGAAGTCATGGGCACTTGTCCAGTGTTGGCACTACCAGACTTCACCTTGCCATTTGTACTAGAGTGTGACGCATTCGACGAAGGGATCAATGCAGTTTTGATGCAGGGAGGACACCCCATTGTATTCGAGAGACGAAATCTTAGTCAATCTGAGATGTTGTACTCCATTTATGACAAGGAAATGTTGGCAATCATGCATGCCTTGACCAAGTTCAGATAATATTTGGTGGGCAACAAACTGGTGATCAAGACTGATCACAATAGTTTGAAGTATTTTCTTGAGCAGAAGGACCTCAGTGAGCGCCAATAGAAATGGGTGATGAAAGTACAGGCATTCGACTTTGACATAGATTATTTCAAGGGGAAGAAGAACATTGTGGTCGATGCACTATCAAGGAGACCTGAGACATGTTCTTTGATGGAGATTTCAGCAGATTGGAAATCCCACTTGTTAGTGGAATATTCCAAGAACAAGTTCGCGAGGTGATGGATGGGAAGATACAGGATGACTGGTATAGGGTCATTGACGATGTCATATTTTACAAGGATAGAGTCTAGTTGGTGCCAGATTCAGGGCTTAAGAAGAAGATCCTCACCGCAGTTCATGATTCACCTCTAGCAGGCCATCAAGGGTTTTTCAAAACCTACAGATAGACCAGAGAGAGGTTCTCATGGAAGGGCCTCAAACAAGACGTTATGAGACACGTCAGTGAGTGTGTGACTTTCCAGCAGAACAAGTTAGAGCATGCTCTTCCAGCAAGGCTACTTCAACCACTCCCCATTCTAGAGTAGAAATGGGAGAGTATATCTATGGAATTCATCACTTGTCTACCCAAGGTCCAAGGTAAGGACTGTATCTATGT
>SNQJ01S0149784.1:41397-57605 GCA_010110895.2 Picea sitchensis | reverse complement strand
CACTTGCATCACATTTTTCTTGAAATGTCTTTTTGAAATCCGGAAACACCAAAATTGGTTGTTTCGTGATTTTCCTTTTCAACAAATTGAATCTTTTCTCAGCCTCTTCTATCTAGTGAAAAGATTTATGTCTTTTCTTCACTGTGTCCATCATTGGTGCACTAATTCCACTGAAATTCCTGATGAACTTCCTTTAGAAACTATCCAATCCATGAAAACTTCGAACTTCAAAGATATTCTTTGGTGATGGCCAATTCTTAATTACCTCCACTTTATCTGGATCCATCCTCAACTTATCTGCAGAAATAACAAACCCCAAATAAATGAGCTCCATCTTCATGAATGAGGATTTCTTCATATCTATCAGCAGTTTCTCTTGTTGTAGCCTCTTCATTACTGTAGCCAAATGTTTCAGATGATCTGCCTCTGTTTTACTAAAAATCGATATGGCATCAAGATACACATTGACAAATTTTTCGATGAAATCCTTCAGGACTTCATTCATCAATCTCATAAAGGTACTTGGCATGTTTGTCAAGCCAAACGGCATAACAAGCCATTCATACAACCCTTCATTGGTCTTGAATGTTGTCTTCCATTCATCACCTTCTCTCATACCAATATGATGACATCCACTTTTCAAATCAATCTTCGAAAAAAAATTCGCTCCACTCAAGCAATCCATCAAATCATCCATTCTTGGCAATGGAAATCTATACCTGATGGTAATCTTGTTAGTTGCCCTTGATTCTGTACACATCCTCCAGCCTCCATGTTTCTTTGGACTGAGCACTGTCGGAACAACACATGGACTCAAGATTTCTCTAATCAACCCCTTGTCCATTAAGTCTTGGACCTGTCTCTTGACCTCTTCATTCTCCTGTAGCATCAGTCTGTATTCTTCTTTGTTTGGTAAACTAGCTCCAGGTATAAGATCAATGTGATGACTTATACTTATAATAGGCGGCAACGAATGAGGTAGTTTGTCCACTACTATATCATCAAATTCCTCCAGTAGTTGTTGGATTTCCTCTGGTAGATCATTCACTCTTGTGCTGGTCAAAACAATTTTAGGCTTCTTGACCACAATGAATTGTGGTTCCTCCTTCTTCTTAACCTCTGTAAGAAGTTCCTTCCCACTCATGAGAAGTACAGTGTTGCTTACTTCAGGTTTTACTTCCTTGTCCTTAATTGACAACAATATGTGAGTTCTCCCATTCTTCTCTAGGGTGTATGTGTTCTTCCTCCTGTCATGAATCACATTCCTATCATATTTCCACGGTCTACCCAGCAATAGATGACAAACATCCATGGGAATGAAATCACACAATATCTTATCGTTATATCCTCTTATCTTAAATTCAACTAAACATTGTTTAGTGACATTTACCTGATGTCCTTTTTGTAGCCACGAAAATCTTTATGGGCTTGGATGTTCAATCATTTACAGCTCCATCTTTTCTACCATCTCCATAGAAATGAGATTATCTGTGCTACCACTGTCCACAATGACCTTGCATACCCTGTCCTTGGTTTTGCAAGCAGTCTGAAAAAGATTGTTCCTTTGCACTGGATTCTCCGCCTCTTTTTTTGGCATTAAGAGAACCTTTCGCATCATTAGTGATCTTCCACCTTCAACATATTCTACCTCAACATTCCTTCTTTGTGCTTCGACAATGTGAGTCTCACCACCTTCTTTCTTTCTATCTGGACACTCATAATATTTATGTCTGACCTTTCCACATGTGAAGCATTTCACCACTTCACCTCTTCCTCTTCCTCTACCTATAGCATGAGGAAAAGTGTTTCCATCAGCATATTGTCCCCTCTGCTAACTTCCACCTCTCTCAGTCTGAATCTCAGGTTTCTTCCAGTCTTCTTTTGGTTTCTGGTTTTTATCCTGGGCAACTACTTTGCCTCTAGCTTGACTTCTCCCTCGACCTCTTTGACCCTACTTTTGGCTCAGCTTCTCTTCAGATTTCAAAGCCACCTAATAAGCATCTTCCACCGTTCGTGTTAACACTCTGTAATTTATCTAAGGCTGCGGAGGCAATCACAGAGATAACCTTGAACCACTTGGAGTCTTGGATCTAGCCCTCCAAGACTCAGAGAGGGATCTCTCTTTTCGATTTAACTTGGTTTGTATGGGATGGATTTTAGGCTAGCTATGAAAGTATGGAGTTTTTGATTTTTAACGATTAGTTTGGGACATCAAGGAGGGCCATTGGGAAAATGGAGTCTACACTTAAATAGGTGATTCACTCTCAGATCAGGACAAAGTTCTTACATAGGGAAAGGTAACAGAAGTGTTGGATCGAATTAAGTTTGAATGGTGTCGAATTGAGGAAGAACTAGGGGAAGGAAAAAGCCAATCAAAGGAGCAGCTAAGAATTCATTAACTGAGATTTTTAGATGAATAACATAAATATCATCAAAAGGACAGATGCAAAGTATTTGCCAATAAATTCTGCTCTGTTACTATCTTCTGACAATAAGAATTGAAACAAGAGAAAAGATGACAGGAAAATTACTTTAACAAAGAAAGAAACGCCACCAATACATCCGCACAAGAATCCTGTAAAAAAGCATGCCCATTACTGATTGATCATCTAAAGATTACAGAAATACTCCTGAAAAATATAGGACCCCAGTCCAGCAAAGAAAATTAAAAACTTCAGGTCAACCCTCTCACACAGGTCAAACCCTCCCCTCTCAGCCCGAACCCCATTTTCATCTATTACCTCTGCATATATACAAAAATCCCTCAGCCTTGCCAAGACTCGTGCTCTACCTCTGTTTCCTAAAAATAGATAACAATTACAATGCTCTCGACACCTGTCGCAGATGGTCTCCCATCAACCAAATCAAAATGTAAATAACAACTTATTTGAGAAAGTTTGATGGGTCTCTCGAATTCTGGAACTGTTGAAAATGAATGTTGAGTTGTTGGGGGATCTTTGCTGTAAAACCTGGGCCATCTGTCATTTTTTGCTTCTTGCTGTCACGAATTCGCTTCCAATTGGGGGAAATTGTGTTTAAAACTCTGCCTGAAATGCGGGAAGAGTTTGCCATTTTTCTAGAGAATTTAAATTGCCCCTGGTCGAGATGCCATCTGCTCCCTGATCTCCCTCAACTGCCACCTCGAATCGTGGATCTGCTCCATTCATTTTGGCAGAATTTGGGTCTTGTCTTCCAATTTATAGTAGTTGATGTTGTCATGGTATCAGTATCTATAGGATCCTCCCCTTTACATTTACTCTTAGCTTGAAGTGACGTGGAAACTCTATCATCAGAAAAACCAGGTTCATCTGCATCTCTACAATCAGAGTAACCATAGTCAACACATTCAGGTTCCAGTTCTTCTGCTATATCTTCATCCCAATCACAAGAATTTATGTCTCTACATTCTCCATCTTCATATTGAGAATCATCATATGCTTTCCCATCCATCATCTTCCCGGTATAAGAAATAGGTTCATCTTCTTCATAAACATTGCAATCATAGTCAACATCATTGGCAAATTCTGAAACCATCTCTACAGAACATTCCTCCAATACATCCTCATGACTTTTAGCCTTCCCAATGTCAGTACATGCATCAACAACTACAATAGCATTCGGCTTGCAGACACTCTAATCAACAGCCACATGATAGTCTACCATACAAACACTCTAACTAATTGCTACAGTGTCTTTCACATTGCAAGCGCTCTCATCAACTACCACTGGCAACCCAATCTTGAACTCCCTCTCTTCAACTGCCTCAGAGGACTCAACCTTGCAGGCACTTTCATAACCTGTTAAAGTGTCATTAACAATGCAGACACTTTCATAACCTGTTAAAGGGACCTCAACCTTAGAGACACTCTCATGAACTACTACAATACCATCAACTTTGTCATCAATCTGAGTATTTAAAACAGGGAAGCCAACCTTGTAGACTTTCAAATCAACTCTCACAGGGGTGTCAACTGAAGAAACACTCTCGTCAATAGCCACGGGTTCTTCAACCATGCCGATGCTTTCAACTTTTGATCCAGGTTCATCACCATTGCAGACACTACCATTAACATCCATAGAAGCATCAACACTGGGGAAGCCTTCATCAACTGCCAGATTACAATCCAAATTTCATACACTCTTATCAATTGTAATGGTGTGAAAGCAATGTCCTTGTTCGACCCAAATTCCTCCCAAATAACCATGGCACCCTGATTAGTCCCTTTTCTACCTTGCTAAGTAAACATATAGGAAATATCACTTGAGCCATCCATACACATCCTGCCAGGAATCCTGGCCAAATGGGCATCGGTTTGAGCCTCAGCAGTCACAGCTTGAAGCGATGTTTTGTTCTTCTTGTCCCTCATAAATCTGAAGGAGATAGGAAGCCTTATTGCGCACCTTTGAAGCATAGGCCCTCCAGTCTGTGCTGCTAATTTGACAGGAACAACCTTGGAGGAAATGTAGCCATGTCTCGAGGGCAATTGAATTTTCATTGACCATATAGCCCAACAACAAGTGAAGGGAAACCTTCCTTTGTAATTATTTGATACGGACATCTAGACCAGATAGAGACTCAACAAGTTTCAAGCAATTGGAGTTCGTCTCAGGAAGGCTGCAAGAAAGAGAGAACGCAATTATGTCTGAGCTTGCAAGCCATTCTTCATCTGTGAAGGACTGCGTTATGAAATTGTGCTCCATTTCTTTCTCGAGATTCTTGAAACCTGAGTTTTCCTCTCTTATAATCCCATGGAAATTGAAGCCATATTTGTTGATCCTTACATCAGATGTCAGATATTCATGGACCAAAATAGGATCACAGTCACTATTAGTCTTCTCTGGACCAAGATCGAGATTGATTTCATCCCCATGTGAAATTTACTACACAAAATAGTGTCCAACTATCTTCTCCTTCACCATTTCTTCAAAGATTTTACTTTGGTGTTTCTTCAATTGCACAATGCGATCAACAAAGGTTTCTCTTTCCAAATAGAGTGTGTTGAAATACTCTTCAAAATTGTTCTGAAACAAAGTTCCAGATAACAGAATTCAAACCCTTTATTCACTCTCATTAATAAATTCCAAATCTTTGAGTTATGACTTCAAAGGGTGTGGCCTTCAAGAATTAAAAGATCTTGACTCCTTGTAAGGTACCTTCCTATCTGCTTGGTCTCTTCGAACATTTGGCATTGTCTTCATTGGTGAAAGTGTAAAACAAAGAGTAGCTTAGAATCAACACACTTTCCTTATGCCACTCATGTAGCAATTTATGATGTAAAAATTATAAAACTATCTGATGAAGTTGCCAGACACAGAGATCAAACAGGATAAACTAATGAAAATTAGAACATGAGGCGTATACTTAAATGAAAAAACATTTCGGTTTGTCAAATTAGTTGTTCTGCTTTCACCTTAACTTCTGTTTGAGATTTTAACATCGTTGTCTCTGCAAACTGGAGTGCCTGTTCAACCTTTTGTATACGGGCCTTTTGTTTGGTCAAGAACTTGAGGAAAACCAACATCTGGATTTCAACTCACACCTATAACTCCCATCATATACATCATGGTGAAATTTGGGCTCATAAGGGTTTCATCTCATACTCCAACTAAGCATGCACGCACACTTGGTAACTGGGCTTATCTTTGGCTCCTAATAATTCGCTTCCACCGCTGCCAAACTCCTTAGCGACGGATAGAAAAAGAAATTGCCTCCAATTTTTTGTTCAAACGGGAGATTGCCAGATGTCCCATGAGGAATTCATGGTAGAAAACAGGCCCGCGCCTTTTTATTTTTGGCTTATGTGGGCAATATCCCACATTCACGTGGTAAACTGAACTTTGGGTGATTATATGAGACAACAGTCACGTAGTCTTTCGATGAAGTGAGCCCAAGGTTGAGCTTTGGAGTTTGGCGTTGGTGTTGGCGTTGGCGCTGGCTTGTGTGTTTGTTGTTGGTTTATGAAATGGTGCTTGTCCTCGATGTTGAGTATTCGGAGGTTGGCCCTAGGCCAATATAATTTTTGGAAAAATATTTTTCAAAATATTTATATTTTGATAAACAAGACTAAAACTCTGCATAAAGGCCGAGGGGAGAATTTTGGCTCAATTCACCAAAAATAGATTATAAAAACCAAATTTGGTTAATAAACCCAACTTTGTATTTACCCACAAGAATAAAAAAAATTCCATTCAAACCAATTCACAATTTTTTGCTAAAAATGCACCAGAACTCGCTTTGAAGCTAGAGTGCAGGTACTCATCTTATGCTTGGTCAGTGTCGACCGCTTTCTGCCGCCTTCACCATGCGTCATGAACAAACACATAATGCCTGAAATAGATAAATATTATTCATAATACTGATTCCCTATTATATAGGGTTCTAACATAGGCTCCACCTGGGGAAAATAGCTCCAAAGGAGATGTCTAGAACCGCTGAACTCTGAATTTCGCAGACCAGTTGATCATTGGGCTGCCCCCAAACTGTAAACTGAAAATAAAACTATGAAGAGATAAAAAAAGTGCTCATCCTGTTGAGCTTATTGGCGCATTCCTACCTACCCTACTTTGCTAACAATTATTGCTTCAATCAGGTAATGAAAAAGTGCCAATGAAGCCAACCCAGCAGTTCATCCCATGATTGGGTTTCCTCATTGTGCTTGATGAAAATCGAAACTGAAATATGTACTGGCAACTGGTGACATATTTGGTTGTTATAGAGAATACATGTTTGAAAACTCAAGCTAACATAAACCTCCATGTAATCTACTATAGGATCAATTAAAGCATGATGCATGATATTCGTTCCTAGATCTTCTATGACTAGTAGATCAATTGCATCCTCAGAATCAAACCATGCATCTACAACTTCAGCCTTATAATTGAAAACATAATCATCATCAATCTGCAAATCAACAGGTAGTATGATTTCCTCTGGCTTTGGAGAAGGAAGATTTTCCAAGAATTCTTTGAGATCTAGGAAATTATATGACTGAATTTGAGAATCCAAAAGTTCAATATCATTTTCAAACTTTTCAACAACTAGCTAAGGAAAACAAATTTTACTTTTAGGGGAAAATTTGCTCGATTCCAAAATACGAAACACAGTTGTTAAAAAGTATTCGTCAATGTGAAATTCTGCTAACTTACCCCTGAATTCTTCTATGGCTTCACAAGATATAGGATTTGCAACATACCCTGTCATCTTGAAACATCATCAAGGCTTTGAAATATGGATTCTTCAGCAGTGAATTCACTTGTGGAGTCGCCAGGTGAATGGTACATCCTTCCTGTGTTTGGCTTCTGTTCACCATCAGAAGTCAAATCTGAACTTGAAAACTCGCTCCCCAGTGGAGTCGCCAAAATGTTAACGCTCTATAATTTGCCTAAGGATGCGGAGGCAATCACAGAGATAACCTCGAACCACTTGGAGTCCTGGATCTAGCCCTCCAAGACTCAGAGAGGGATCTCTCTTTTCGATTTAACTTGGTTTGTATGGGATGGATTTTAGGCTAGCTATGAAAGTATGGGGTTCTTGATTTTTAACGGTTAGTTTGGGACAGTAAGGAGGGCCATTGGGCAAATGGGGTCTGTGCTTAAATAGGCGATTCACTCTCAGATCTGGAAAAAGTTCTTACACAGGGAAAGGTAACGGAAGTGTTGGATCGAATTAAGTTTGAATGGTGTCGATTTGAGGAAGAACTAGGGGAAGGAAAAATCCAATCAAAGGAGCAACTAAGAATTCCTTAACTGAGATTTTTAGATGAATAACATAAAGATCATCAAAAGAACAGATGCATAGTATTTTCCAATAAATTATGCTCTGTTACTATCTTCTGACAATAAGAATTGAAACAAGAGAAAAGATGACAGTAAAATTACTTTAACAAAGAAAGAAACGCCACCAATAAATCCGCACAAGAATCCTGTAAAAAAGCATGCCCATTACTGATTGATCATCTAAAGATTACATAAATACTCCTGAAAAATACAGGACCCCAGTCCAGCAAAGAAAATTAAAAACTTCAGGTCGAACCCTCTCACACAGGTTGAACCCTCCCCTCTCAGCCCAAACCCTGTTTTCATCTATTACCTCTGCATATATACAAAAATCCATCAGCCTTGCCAAGACTCGCGCTCTACCTCTGTTTTCTAAAAATAGATAACAGTTACAATGCTCTCGACACCTATCTCAGATGGTCTCCCATCAACCAAATCAAAATGTAAATAACAACTTATTTGAAAAACTTTGATGGATCTCTCGAATTCTGGAACTGCTAGAAATGAATGTTGAGTTGTTGGGGGATCTTTGTCGTAAAACCTGGGCCATCTGTCGTTTTTTGCTTCTTGCTGTCATGAATTCACTTCCAACTAGGGGAAATTGTGTTTAAACCTCTGCCTGAAATGCGGGAAGACTTTGCCATTTGTCTAGAGAATTTAAATTTCCCCTGGTCGAGCTACCATCTGCTCCCTGATCTCCCTCAACTGTTGCCTCGAATCGTGAATATGCTCCATTCATTTTGGAAGAATTTGGGTCTTGTCTGCCAATATACAGTAGTTGATGTTGTCGTGGTATCAGTATCTATAGGATCCTCCCCTTTACATTTACTCTCATCTTGAAGTGACGTGGAAACCCTATCATCAGAAGCACCAAGTTCATCTACATCTCTACAATCAGAGTAACCATCGTCAACACGTTCAGCTTACAGTTCTTCTGCTATATCTTCATCCCAATCACAAGAATTTTGGTCTCTGTATTCTCCATCTTCATATTGGGAATCATCATCTTCTTTCCCATCCATCATCTTCCCAGTATAAGAAACATGTTCATCTTCTTCATAAGCATTGCAATCATAGTCAACATCACTGGAAACTTCTGAAACCATCTCTACAGAACATTCCTCCAATGCATCCTCTTGACTTTTATCCTTCCCAAGGTCAGTACATGCATCAAAAACTGTAATAGCATCTGGCTTGCAGAAACTCTGATCAATAGCCACATGACAGTCTACCATACAAACACTCTGACTAATTGCTACAGTGTCTTTCACATTGCAAGTGCTCTCATCAACTGCCACTCGCAACCCAATATTGAACTCCCTCTCTTCAACTGCCTCAAAGGACTCAACCTTGAAGGCACTTTCATAAACTGTTAAAGTGTCATTAACAATGCAGACACTTTCATAACCTATTAAAGGGACCTCAACCTTAGAGACACTCTCATGAACTGCTACAATACCATCAACTTTGTCATCAATTTGAGTATTTAAAACATGGAATCCAACCTTGCAGACTTTCAAATCAACTCTCACAGGGGTGTCAACTGCAGAAACACTCTCGTCAATAGCCATGGGTTATTCAACCATGCCGATGCTTTCATATTTTGATCCAGGTTCATCACCATTACAGACACTACCATTAACAGCCATAGTAGCATCAACACTGGGGAAGCCTTCATCAACTGCTAGATTACAATCCAAATTGCATACACTCTTATCAATTGTAATGGTGTGAAAACAGTGTCCTTGTTCGACCCAAATTCCTCCCAAACAACCATTTCATCCTAATTAGTCCCTTTTCTACCTTGCTGAGTAAACATACATGAAATATCACTTGAGCCATCCATACACATCCTGCCAGGAATCCTGGCCAAATGGGCATCGCTTTGAGCCTCAGCAGTCGCAGCTTGAAGCGATGTTTTGTTCTTCTTGTCCCTCATAAATCTGAAGGAGTTAGGAATCCTTATTGCGCACATTTGAAGCTTAGGCCCTCCAGTCTGTGCTGCTAATTTGACAGGAACAACCTCGAAGGAAATGTAACCATGTCTCGAGGGAAATTGAACTTTCATTGACCATATAGCTCAGCAACAAGTGAAGGGAAACCTTCCTTTGTAATTCTTTGATACAGACATCTAAACCAGATAGAGACTCAACAAGTTTCAATCAATTGGAGTTCATCTCAGGAAGGCTGCAAGAAAGAGAGAATGCAATTATGTCTGAGTTGGCAAGCCATTCTTCATCTGTGAAGGCTTGCGTTATGAAATTTTGCTCCATTTCTTTCTCGAGATTCTTGAAACCTGAGTTTTCCTCTCTTGTAATCCCATGGAAATATAAGCCATCTTTGTTGATCCTTACATCAGATGTCAGATCTTCATGGACCAAAATAGGATCAAAGTCACTATTAGTCTTCTCTGGACCAAGATCGAGATTGATTTCATCCCCATGTGAAATCTATTGCACAAAATAGCATCCAGCTATCTTCTCCTTCACCATTTCTTCAAAGATTTTACTTTGGTGTTTCTTCAATTGCACAATGAAATCAACAAAGGTTTATCTTGCCAAACAGAGTGTGTTTAAATACTCTTCAAAATTGTTCTGAAACAAAGTTCCAGATAGCAGAATTCAAACCCTTTATTCACTCTCATTAATAAATTCCAAATCTTTGAGTTATGACTTCAAAGGGTGTGGCCTTCAAGAATTAAAAGATTTGGACTCCTTGTAAGGTACCTTCCTATCTGCTTGGTCTCTTCGAACATTTGGCATTGTCTTCATTGGTGAAAGTGTAAAACAAAGAGTAGCTTAGAATCAACACACTTTCCTTATGCCACTCATGTAGCAATTTATGCTGTAATATTATAAAATTGTCTGATGAAGTTGCCAGACACGGAGATCAAACATGATAAAATAATGAAAATTAGAACATGAGGCGTATACTTAAATGCAAACACATTTCGGTTTGTCAAATTAGTTGTTCTTCTTTCACCTTAACTTCTGCTTGAGATTTTAACATCGTTGTCTCTGCAAACTGAAGTGCTTGTTCAACCTTTTGTATACGAGCCTTTTGTTTGGTCAAGAACTTGAGGAAAACCAGCATCTGGATTTCGAGTCACACCTGTAACTCCCATCATATACATCGTGGAGAAATTTTGGCTCATAAGGGTGTCATCTCATACTCTGACTAAGCATGCACGCACACTTGGTATTTGGGATTATCTTTGGCTCCTAAGAATTCACTTCCACAGCTGCCAAACTCCTTAGCAACGGATGGAACAAGAAACTGCCTCCAATTTTGTGTTCAAATGGGAGATTGCCAGATGTCCCATGAGGAATTCATGGTAGAAAACAAGCCTGCACCTTTATTTTATTTTTGGCTTCTGTGGGCAATATCCCACATTCACGTGGTAAACTGAACTTTGGGTGATTATATGAGCCAACAGTCACGTAGTCTTTCGATGAAGTGAGCCCGAGGCTGAGCTTTGGAGTTTGGCGTTGGTGCTGGCGCTGGCGCTGGCTTGTGTGTTTGTTGTTGGTTTATGAAATGGTGCTTGTCCTCGATGTTTAGTATTCGGAGGTTGGCCCTAGGCCAATATAATTTTTGGAAAAATATTTGTCAAAATATTTATATTTTGATAAACAAGACTAAAACTCTGCATAAAGGCCGAGGGGCCAATTTTGGCTCAATTCACCAGAAATAGATTATAAAAACCAAATTTGGCTAATAAACCCAACTTTGTATTTACCCACAAGAATAAAAATTTTGCCATTCAAACCAATTCACAATTTTTTGCTAAAAATGCACCAGAACTCGCTTTGAAGCTAGCGTGCAGGTACTCATCTTATGCTTGGTCAGTGTCGAGCACTTTCTGCCACCTTCACCATGTGTCATGAGCAAACACATAATGCCTAAAATAGATAAATATTATTCAGAATACTGATTCCCTATTATATAGGGTTCTAACAGTTCGGATGGTCATCATGCTCATCTCATCTTGAATGTCGTATCGTAGACCATTCATATATCTAGCAACTTTTTCATCATCACTTTTGTGATGACCTGCCCTGATGTTTAGCTTGTATAACTCTTCAGTGTACTCCTTTACTGACATCAACTTCTGTCTTAAATTCTGCATTCTCCGAAACAGAGTAATTTGGTAATCCCTGGGAATAAATTTTGCCTTCATCTTCGCGATCATCCTATCCCAACTCTTGATTTTCTACTTGCCTTTGCAGCATCTGTCAACTTGTAGCCCATCCCACCACAATGTTGCATGTCCTTTAAGTCTTGTGACAACATGTTTGACCTTTTTATCTTCCTCGACATCTTCATAGTCAAAATATGTGTCCAGAGCTCTAATCCAGTCTAGAATCTCTTCAGAATCCAGGTTTCCTTCATATGCTGAAATATCCATTTTTACTCTAGCACCCATTCTTGCAACAACCCTAATCAGGCGTTCATTTGCTGCATCTTCTGCTGCAACTTCTTCTCCTTCATGTCCAACTTCATATTCACTTTCAGATTCACTGACATATCCAACACCGGCTATGCGCCTCTGTTTTATTTCCATGTCCACGACTCTGGCACGTAGGTTATGCATCTCCCTTTCAATGGATAGATTTTGCACCTACCTACCCCTTTCTCTTGACATATCCCCTTCCTCTGGCGGATCAGGTGTTTTTCTATCTCTTCTTCTCGGCAGCATGGTGAATCTTTCTTTTCCCTGCTACAGAAATCAAAGAAATATTTTTGTGCTCTGATACCACACTGACGCAGACCTCCCCACCCCTCAGGCCGAAGTCTGCTCACAGGATCGTTCTTTGTCTCCTTTGAGCCGAATTGGCTCTTTCGATTCCTTGTTGGAATCTCAATTCAATCGATCCACAGGTCCTTTTAGAAGCTCCCCTATGCGAACAACACTAGGTGTGAGCTCCACTTCTCCGTGCGACCACAACGCTATGACCAAGGCCTAACCCAGAAGGCGCTTGTCACAACTTGCCACTCGCGAGTTCGTGAGTCGAAACTCCCGTCTCTTCCTTCCCAATCTCGCAATACCCGAAATGTCGATACGGGTATGGCTCCTTCCCTTGTCAGCACCCTCCATGCATGACCACTGGCTAGGCTTAACACTATAACCTCTTCCTACTCGCCACTTCGCGAGTTTCAACGTTGAGTCCCCATGCTCTTATCTCACGAATTCCCGAGATGCAAGACCTCAACAAAATGTTGACTCCTTTTTCTAGGCGATGCGTGTCTGCCTATCTATCACACGGGCCCACCTTGTGGTTCTAACATGTGTCCCTTGTTCCCATCTTTATCACATCATGACTTCACTTCCCGAAGTGCTGCCTCCTTTATATCTCGACACCCAAAGTGTCAAGATCCTGAACTCCTCGTTACTCCTTATCGCAACTCGCAACTTCAGGATTTTCGAGACAAAATTCTCGACTTCTTATCCTCCAATATGCCAAAATGTCGAATTTTGACACATTTCCCAGTGCTGGCCCACAACGAAACTTCCTGCCTTTTCAAAATTTCAGACTTCGCGATTTTGCGAATCTTGGTGCAAGGCTTTGGGTTCTCCAACTTGCGAAACACCGAAATGAGATTACATGAATGATCCAACGACCCCTGTTGGCTCAGATCCTATGACTCTTTTGCTTCTGAGATTTACACTTTAGAAAACACTTTCTGTAACTCTCCTTTCTCCTCTACAAGATCTGACGACTCTCTGGACTTCGCGAATTCTCCACGGAGAATTTCGACCATCCAATGCCTCATTGAAAACTCCTACAAAATGAACAAGGTATTCCTTCACGGAACTTTTCCACCTGCAAAACAACTTCGCTATGCCTCCTTTACACTTCAAGGCACTAACTCTTCTGAGCTTTTACCACAAACTCGAGTCTTCAAAAAGACTCATGCACACATTCCTTGCGGAAACCCTTCAAATACTTCCAAGTATTTGAATTCTTAGACTCTACGTACTCTCTTTGCAACAGTAGTCCTTCAACAACTCCCTCAGGTTGCATACTTTGAGACTCTACTCGACCAGTGCACACTTTTCATGGCTCCTGTGCTTAACTTGCACTTTTGCGAGAATGAGAACAATGTTATCCCTCCTGATCTTTCAAAGACGAACTTTGATTTCTGTCAACGCACACCTTGCGAAAAATTTCGCTGCACTCCTTGCAGGAAAATTCTTGCTCAGACAGAGAAACAATTGAAACTCAATCCTTACTCTCCCTCTCTTTAGATTTCATACAGTAAATATGAAATCATACATTCACGCATCAAAGCAAATGCATAACAGAGAGTAACAAGCATATATCAATCAGCATGTACAAACACAGAAAGCAATTGAACACCATGAGTCTGAACTAAAGATCTTTGTATTAATCCAGAATTTTTGTACATGGGTTTTTACTTTACACATATCTCTGCTTCAGCTCTCCTATGCTCTCCTCGATTGATAATGTTACAATGATATAATATGAGGGCATCTATAGTCAGTTTTCCCTCCTCTCCTAAAACTGTCTAATCTAGAATTTAATTCTACCTACTTACATTTACTATCATAAATGCCTCTTAATCCTTCAGACGAGAGCAGGATGCTCAAGGTCTGATTACAATCACAAGTACGCCCTTTCTTAACTACTTCATTTAAGTTTGGCGCATCCCACTTCAAAATGATTTAAAAAAATTTGAACATGTGCCAAAATGCGTTGGCGCTACTCGCGCTCGCTTGCTACTAACGATGCTCCTGCATCAGGATGCCATATGACAATCGACATTGTTGGCTAACACAGAGATCTCATCCTTGGCGAAGCCACCCGATGTTGTATGGTTGCAGGTGTGGTGTTGTCGACAGTCCCAATTGTTTGACAACCTCTGTTGAGATGAGGTTCTTATGGCTTCCACTATCAATAATAAAATGCAGCGGGGTATCCTTCACCCACATATGTGAATGAAAAAGGTGCTCCCCCTCTTCAGGATCTGTTGGTTCTTCTGGTTGAATTGTTGCGGTCGCGAGAATAGCAGTGGGGTCCGTGTCAATGATCTATCCTTTACCACTATTTTCATAATCAGATTTTGAATCAAGGTTCGGCTCTTTTTCTTTGATCTCGACCACCAATGATTTTTTTGAGTGACATTCATCGGTGTTGTGCCAGGGGATTTTATGGGACTCTCACCATTTTCCAATGTCCTTCTTTGTCTTCCCCTGACCCTTCTTTTCCTGTGTCTTGGACTGGTTTTCGGGAGACTATTTGTTAGGGTCATCTTTATCATACTTCATTTCTTGCGGATTTGCATACCCAAACTCCCATTTGTTCTAGTGCTTAAATTTCTACTCGATTTTAACAGCATATCGATAAGCAACACCAAGTGATGAGATGTCCAGAAAATCCATTTCAGTCTAGATGTATCTATGTAAAGCCCCACGGTATTTCAGAACCAAATGTCACTCAGAGTCTTTGATACCCATCTTGGTGCGGAAGGTATGGAAGGTATTGGTGAACTACAAAACTTCTTGGCCCCTCTCTTTCCATAGTGTGGTCCATCTCATGTACTGGTCCTCATAGTTGCCAACCGGGTAATATTGTTCCTTTACCGCATCCACAAAAAAATCCCAAGTGGGATCGACCCCGTATATTCCAGAATCCTCTGTGGAACTTTTCTCCTAGTAAGTTTCCCACCAATGGTTGACATGAGGGAGAGATTTAAGGAGTGCGAAGGTGATCTTTTCTTTGTCAAAAAAATTGTGAACAGAGAAATAACCTTCTAGCAGAGTTAACCATTTTTCTAGGTCTTATGCATCTATCTGTCCTTCAAATACAAGAATATAAAAATTATCTTATACCTTGAAAGGTGAGGTGCCTCCAAAGTGGTTTCTTGATGAATATGTTCCTGTTGCTATTGGTAGGCATTGAATGATATGGGAAAAATTCTCCATCATTTCGTCCCTCTGTCGTGTGAGAGCTTTCTCATGCAACAGATTGATAGGATTGTCTGCTCCATCGTTTTTCTTTTCTTACGCCATTGAGGGTTTCTTGGGTGTGCTAGAGAAATTGTCTTCAAGAGATACAAGCTCAAGACCCAACTTTCTATACTCAGACCTCATCAGGTACATGCACTTAAAAAACAATCAAGAGCAGCCTGCTCTGATACCATTGATCGGGATTATTTTCAGCACGAAATGCGAACACAGATATAATAAAGAAATGAACAGAGATATCACAGATATTCAATAATATAACATGAATGTATCAGATATGAAACCATAAACATAGATATACAGTAATACACTATTTCTATTAATGAAAGAAACGTAGAGAGACTGTAAAAATACAGAGTGAAAGACTCGCTAGAATGGTGGCAGCTTATCTCTGAGAAGAGATGTGATGGCTACTCGCATTCGCAAGAAGATGATTACAATG
>SNQJ01S0149783.1:27618-41534 GCA_010110895.2 Picea sitchensis | reverse complement strand
TAAGGGTTGTCATTATAAGTTCGTCTTCATCTATAGTATCTTCAATTGCTTCTAGTTGTTCTTTGAATTGTGATATTCTAGAGAAATATTCCTAGATTGTTTCTCTTTTCTGCGCCCTTGTAGTCTTGAGTTGAGTCCTTAGATTCATCTTCTGATTTATGTTCTTTCCTTCATATAATCCGGTTAGGGCATCAAACATTTCTTTTGGACTCTTCTTTGAAGACACTTGAGGAATCAAGTGATCTTTAATAGAATCTGCAATGATTCTTTTAGCCCTAACTGTGTCCTCTTAGTGTTTTTCTTTAGTTGCAGCATCGGGGGGTTCTGGTACATTCTCTTTAATGAATCTTGCTAGGTCATTCTCTTCAAGAATGAGTCCAATCCTATACTTCTAGGCACGGAAGTTTTCCACACCTAGCTTGTCAACAAGCTTATAGTGCTTGCAGACATCTTTTACCTGGAGCTAGGACAATGACGAAAAATGAAAATTCTCAGAATTGAATTTTAAACTTACCAGGAGGTGCACTCGGCTGAGGCAAGTAGCCCGGTGTGGTTAGATTTCAGAAAATCCAAATTTTGCCCCTTCAAACTTAATCAGCGGATTTTTGGACTCGTGCTTCTGGTTTCTAGTACTTCTGGTACTGGTGAAAATTAGGGTTTCATTTTCTGGGAGTTCTATCCACTGAAAAGGTGCGCTGAAGATGCCAAAGAGTTCCTTGGGCGAGGGCGCACTTTTCTAGATGACTTTTGGGCTAAAATTCCTCTTCAATAAAAAGCCCTAATTTTCTTGTACGACAACAATGACGTTTTTCTTTTTCTTGTGAAAGATGCTCTCTTCAGCTTAGCTCTGATACCATGTTAGATTTTAAGCTATTATTAGGTTTCTTTTCAATTTACTAGATAACCATAGCATAGAAAGGATCACTGAGAGAAACACAATCACAAGAGACACATCATTTATCCTGGGAAACCCTCATGGGGGAGAAAACCCAGCAAAAACTTCCTTAATATAGATAGCCAATACAATGCCAAGACAATAAACCAAACACCAAAGAATATCCTCTCCCAAGTAATGCGCCTCTCTCTCTTGCTTCTTCTCCAACTACAGCTACCAAACTTGCGCTCTGGATGATCGAATGAGTGAGTTAACAAATGAGTGGTTGGTTTCCTTTATTTATACAAACTGGCAGGCGCTGAAAGGAGGTGTCTCTTCACTGGCAGGGCCAACTTGTCTTTTTGGGTGGTTAGAACCACTTTAATTTGCCTGGGGGGCGACTTCTCAATTTGCATATTACAATTAGGGTTTGACCAATCCGCAAAAGGGGATTTGGTCATTTACAATGCCCGACATGATCAATCCACAAAAGGGGATTGATCTAATGAATAACACATCAACAATAAATAGAATACTCTTTGCAGTTACAATATTTCAACACCCCTAGGGTTGCACTTGTGTTTCAAGGCTTTAACATTTTGAGTGGAGGTTTGGGAGTTAATGGGAACCATAACTAGCATGCCTACTCTCCTCACCTATTTAGGGAGGGGAAGTCCACGTGGTTACACTTTTGCTCCATGACCTATAATTCTTGATGTACCTTGTATTGCTTAATACTGACATCTAGCTCTAGATATGTATAACTAGCTTCTTTAATATTACCATGGACTCCTTAGCCTTGGATGCTAGGAGTGTCTTTGCTTCGCTGAGCATCTTTCTCAAGCACCAATGGGAGGGCTTTGAGGCCACCAAGGCCTAGACCCAACGGCCCCATTAGCCTAGTCTAATCACCACATCGTTTCTATTAGTCACAGCTGATGACAGCAATTAGTTGACACTCTACATTGTGTGTATGGGTGTGGGAGGGAACTTATTTGCTTTGGCCTACCCCCTTTTGATAGCTATGCCTTATTGTTACATATTCAGATCTAGATTGAGCACTAATATTTTCTTTTTTGTACTCTTTGCAGGTAAGATATGTTATGGAACTTCTTATAGCTAGTAGTGCATGGTATACTCTTGAGTCCAATTGATCTATTTTGGACATTAATAAAATTTCAATTTTCAATGAATTATAAGATGCATTTCCAGAAAGCAAATTGTCATGGTGCCATCTGACATTTTTAACCTACCTTTACATTTCTATTATATCATGTTAGTGATGGCTGCATGCTCCAATAAATTTAAAACAGGACTAAGCAATCACTAAGATTCGTACATGCACTTGGCTATTGCTTGTAATGGGTTACAAATAAAAAGGAATTGAAAAAGAATATATTTTCCATCAACTGGCTATATTTTGTCATTCTTTTCTATTTGTGTGTGTATAGAAGGTTTATATTATTTTCTACTTTATTGTAGTGTACTATTTAGAAGAAGGAAAATCATGCAAGACTAACCAAACAAATGGTCTCCAACTAACTGCATAAGGGTAGCAAGCACCAATACATGATTATTCCCCATATTATTCAATGCGACTATATTAATAACCACCCTCATTTTCATTATAAAAAATCAGACACTAGTTTTGTGAATTCATCAAAACCTTCATAGTTCGCCGAAGTACCAAGGACAACCAACTGCAGAAGGAAAATATGTACTTTTCTGTTTCATGAATCATACAACATTATCCACAATCATAACTAAAATGGAACAAAGTCATTCCCATCATAAAATTCAAATCTCTATTGAATCCCATGCTTCTCAAAAATGAAGTTCCTGAATTTGGAGAGCCCGACAGTAAATTCAAATGCTTGTTATGCAGTATGCCACTACAAATTAAAATGGAATACATGTCTCCAATTATGTAAAAAACTAATGCTGTTTCAATATCATAAGATATACATCACTTACAAGACATATCTGAAGTCATAATACAAATAAAAACCTCCTAAGCTAATAGCATTTAGGTAGGAAGCCCAGTCATCTCATGAATGCAAGAAATACAAAACACATCACTAACTACAAAAAGTGCCTCTGCCCATTCATGTGTATGTGCATATGAATGTATGATACATAAAGTTAAAAACATATAAATAAGAACCTGAGTGCGGAGTTTGAATTCTGCAGCAAGGTCTTCTAATGGGACGCACTTATGCTTCTGCATGGTCCACAAAAAAATTGTCAGATGAGATCCCAAGATGAGAAGAAAAAGTTCTGGAATTCAAATCTCTTTTATGCCCTAACCAACCATTGACACAACAGAAATCCAATGTTCTAATCAATATCTTCATTCAATTGCAGGACTATGCATTGCTGGGCTAGATTAGCAAAGCTGCAAGGTTTCCCAGTGTAAGACAACTGAGTCAAAAATATCAGATTTCAATTATACTTCTGTCCCTCGAGAGAACTTGGCAAATGTATTGTGGGTCAATTTGCATAGAAAAAGCAATTTTACGATTTTAAGCCTCTTTAGTTATTATTTGGACAATCAAACAAAAACTGAAAGTAGTCCAAAAAATTGCAATCTTTTCTTTGACAGTTCAACTTTAGAGAACCAAACAGCAGACTTCAAATATAGTAGGAAATTCTGGACATCAACCTCCCCAACACCTATTTCTGTTGTCAAACCCTAAATCAGCATATTTGGGATTGCCCCTTGATGACCTAAGTTGAACCCTAGCAGAGCATGCCCATGCAAACCCTCCAACGTCCTTTAGGTACTCGTTCAAATGCTACGGAGGGAGGATGGACAGAAGTGGTGTAAAGAAATAAAGGTAACGGACCTCCAAAGGCCTGGGTGAAGAAGGTGACCATTTTCAGCCGGTCCGACTAGGCACCAGGTTTATCCAACCTAGAAAATGGTGCCACCTACGTGCTCTGGTCCTTCTCAGCAGGAAGGGATTCACAAAGCTTGCTCCCCCTCTGCTAGTGCTGCACACCCAGGAGGAGTCATCAACCAACAACTTGATCAAAAAGCCTTGACCTATTACAATAAAGATTGGCTCCATCTAAAGAAACCAATTACCAACTCGAACTCCTTTGAAGCTCTCCTTAAGTTAAGTAATAATGAGGATGAGATGCACAAACAATGGAAGTTCACAATCAAGGTTTTCTCCTGCAAGACAAAATCTAAGTGACCTTGGTAGAAAACATGGTGTCCACCAAGTTTTCTCCTCAATTGGTGGGGTTGATTTATTATGTTTGCAAGAAGTCAAAATTGTTGATGTTTTGGTAGCTGCGGGAGGATCTTTCCCTCCTAGATAACCTTTCTTAGATGTGGAGAAGATTCCGGAAGCAAGAGATCCATTGGACAGATATTGAAATACCCTAGAAGAGAAGTAGGCCCAAAGAATAAAGTATAATGAAAAGACACCTTCCCAGAAGAGAAATTGGCCCAGCTAGAAGGACAGGAAGACTATAAATAAGGAGGCACCTTAGCTCATTTGTTCACTCACTCACACTCTCTCGGCCATAGTTACCAAAACCGGACCGGAACCAATAAAACCGGCCGGTCCGACCGGTTCACAAACCCCGTCGGTCCGAACCGCCCCTCCAAACCGCTTTTAACCGGTTCCGTATGGAACTAGTTTTTTTTCCCGAACTGGGAGGTTTTTTTCTCAAAGTCTTGATGCTTGATTAATCCTACAGTTGTACACTGCAATAGTAACATGTGGACAGTCTGATTAGACATCTCCACATGGCATTGTTGATGAGCACTCCCAATTCACTCCAATAACATTCAAGCCTAACAAACAGTGGCATTTACAATGAAATTACAATATACATTTACAAGGCAATGCAGAGGGGGTAACCCCCCTCTGCACTGCCCCACGTGGAAGAGTGTACATTCTTCTGGGGAGTAAAGTCTTCATGGGGTATAAACACGGCTGAAAACAAAGACCTCTGAATCAGGAAGATAATCAAGCTCCACAACCAACACTCCCCCAACCAAAGACCTCCATCAAATGATATGATTCCATGAAGAGAAGGGGCTCCATGAAGATGAATCCCCCAAGTCAATCCAATAGCACCAAGTAACCAACAACAAATTTCCATTGATGTGATGAAAATCACAAAGTGGAACTTCATACAATATGAGGTGTAAGTTGTAACAGTCTAGACTCCTTCATTCTACAATAGGATACAAAAGGCTAGATTTGGCATGAGGAGAATCCTTTGGGGGGCAGGGGGGGGAGGGGGGAAAATAAGTTTACATTACATTCCTGAATCCTAAGTATACATTCCCCCACTCCCATTTTGATGGATGCACATGAATATGTTTTTTTTTTCAAAATTTAAATATTTTATGTATTTTTAATCATTGGTTTTTTGATCCGGTTTTTTTCCGGTTCCGGTTCAGTTCCGGATTTTTGCGTCAACCGGTCCGGTTCTGGTAACATTGCTCTCAGCTACACAGAAGCAAGGCGCAAGTTTGGAGGAGCTGACGCAGCTGCTACAGTGACTTGGTTTCTTCTTGTTCAGTCTTTTGGTATCTCTCTCTTGTGCGCTACTCCTTGAGGAGGTGCACTACCTTGGTATGGTGTTGCTGCTGCAGCTGTGGTGGTATTTTTGGTTGAGCTAGCCTTTGTGCTAGGGTTTATCTGATTGGACTTGCTTTGTGAACGGAATCTATCTAAGAAAGGTTGTTGGGTTTTCCCAAGATAAATCTCTTGTGTTCTTTTTGTCTTGTTTATGTTGCTAGTGCTCAGTACATGATATATATATGTTAATGGTAATGAAGTGAAAGAACACAAGTAACACTAATGCTCTGTAAATAAGGAAAATCTAACAAAAATCACTAGCTTTTTGCTTAGAATAGCCTTGGCCTTGTTTGTTCTATGGTCGTGCTCAAGAATGATTACGTTGAATCATAGTGAAGGCAATGTAATCAACATAAAATATATAAATAAATATTAAATAATAACTAATAATAGTAATAATGTACTAATATACCACTAAGGGTCATAACCCTTCATCATAACCTTTCACCTTGCCACTCATCAATGTGTATATATACTGTCACGTAGGTCATTGTAAATCATTCAATCAATTCATTCAAATCTTATTCAATATTTATATATTATTTTGTCCTATATGGATTTCAATTGTGTGTCCTTATGTTGGATATTCCTTCGTAAATAAACTTTGTCCTTTTCATTGGTATCAAAGCCACGTTTTGATTCTGGCTGTTGGCCACATTTTTTCAGGCCTTGTCTGATCTGGCCCTTTGCCACTCATTCTATCAGAGTTTCTATGATCCCTGGGTCCTTGGAACATAACATCACCTTGGCCATTTCAACAATACATTTTATTCTCAAGGAGCACAAGTAGAAAAACAAAGTGTCCTATGAAACTCATTTCGTTGTGATAAGTTCTAAAATTCAAATTCTAGTGAAGAAGAAAAACAATCTGCTGCCTTTGGCCACTAACAAAATTAAAAATTATGTTCAAGAAAAAGTATTATGCTACCAAATATCACTAAAGAGAAAAGAGCAAAATAAAAAACAGTAAGATACATCATGGCCGCCTACTTGTAGTATCGCTTGGGGTCATCTTAAACAAGGGATTACACACCACAGCCACTAAGAAAAGATTTTAAAAATGCACGTGTCTTGCCCTGCATTTGTTTGTCAATCCAAGTGACAACGCAGTGATTGTGTACCAATGCCCATCCAATTGAATTCACATATCCACCATTATCTGTTGAACCAATCATGTCGTTCATTCGCGATCTGTGAGAGATAAAATCCATGTTGGTTGGAGTCTAGCCATGACCACGTAATACTAAAACACTAAACCCTTCATCTGTGGTCATCTAAAACAGACTTGACAACGAGCCATTGGGAAAGTTTGTCAACATCCAAAATCATAGCGTATATTGGTATCATCAAAAGTATTGTTCGGGAAATGCACAACACAACCAGTTAAGAAGCCTGTAACAACTAGTCTGCAGTCAACCACTCAAGCTAGCCTGCTTGGAAACACAAAGTTTTCATTTAAACAATGATATCTATCATTGACATTTTGAGTGATCATCTATGGAATTGAAATCTTTTAGCACCATGTCCACCTTCCTTTATTGTCAATTGGGTTTAGATCAGGTGGATGGGAGGAATGATTGTTATCCTCCCCACCCCAGTTCAATTCCCACAAGTGACATGCTGAGCTCATAACGAGTATATTGTTGTGATGGCTTCAAGCTCTGTTGTTGATCAGTCTTGTGCCCTGAAGATTCTAGGGTTTACCCTGGATACCATCCTCGAAATGAATGGAAGTACTCGGGGGTTTCCCCCGGGCTTTGTAACCTGGAAAAAATTAAAAAAAAATGTTCACCTTCCTTTATTATCTACGACTTTTTTCTTTTTCTAGTCATCATGCCACAATTGTACCTGCACCCCAAAAAAAAGTCGATAGCCTTGATAACTCTTATATCATTTGTTGGCAAACTCAGCAAGCTATGTAAGCTACTCAAATCTTCATGATGAATTGAGTGCCTCTGGAATTTGACATGAATCTCAAAATAATGGGAAAAAAAATCCGATACAAGCTAGTTTATTTAACACAGAAGTATGAAAAATTGTGTAAAACTGATTGCCAGCTGCAGTTTCCAAGTCAAATCCAAAGAAAATTAAATTTTAACATCAATTGTCAAACATCGACCAAAATTGCGCTTTTGGATGTAAATGATCTAATGATACAAAGGAAGTTAACACACTTTTCTGCGCTGTAGTGTCGTCTTAGGAAGATGTGCCAATCTTATCTCCAATAACTGGGTATTAAAAAATGACATGCAGCCAACAAAAAAGCATGAAAGAATTGAAGTTTAATATCACTAACTACTAAGCCTAATCAGGCAGCTAATGTATTACAAAATATGTCTAGAGAGCATAGCCATATGGATGACCCAACCAAAGTTTGTAAAAATAAAAGAAAATCAAATGAAGCTAAGAAAACACCTTGATATACTCCACAAAATCAAAGAGCAGCCCTTGACCACCATCTTGCATTTCCTCCTCTGCTGTTCCTTCTTCTTTAACTAAGAAGGCACCTTTCCATTTCTCAAATTCTGCATTTGCAGCTTCCTCTTCTTTTTCCTTCTGTGCTTTTGCTTCCTCTTCCTAAATTACCACCAAAAAATATATTCAGGTTAACTGTTGGCTGCTTAAGCCTACTTTTCTTAGACTGGATTTCGTAATTCAGTGCACTAACTATAATCAAGAAAGAATTGCATATGAGTGATCAAGTACCTTCCTACGCTCCTCAGCTTCATGTTCCTCATCCTTCCGATGTCTCCTTTCAGCATATTGATCCTGCTTCACTCTTCGAATTTCGCGTGCTCCTTCTTCTGCCTTGAGAGAAGAAAAGAAAATTAGTTCATTTACTATCCTTAATATTAGAGAGTAAAGTGGCAATTCAAAGAATATGGTTTACAACAAAACTATCTTGCATAACTGAACACAGAAATTCTGCTACAGTCGCACACTACAAGCAACCGTTTTCCTAAGATTCTCAGCAATCAACATCAAATATGTAGAAATGTATACCTGTCTCTGCGATTCCCTCTCTTGTCTTTTCATCTCTCTTTTCTTAGATGATTTAGGAACATAATATTCAGTTTCAGGTGCCTCCTCATTCTCCTCATCTAGTGTCTCTGAAATTTCAAAAAATAGCATCAGTCCAATGATAGGCACGCAAATGTCAATACTACTGAAGACAGACTTCCAGGTCTAAATTTAACAGAATGAAATATGTGCTAACAATATACAAAAGCTATAAAGTTTCTAAAGCACTGGTCTCCATCCAAAATAAAAGCTTTGGCCTAATTATGAAAAATATTACTTCAGCAAATCAGAAATCCGGGTAAACAAAGAGCATTGCCTGCAAACCCTGAAAAAAATAAAAAATAAAAAGAAATCCAAGTGAAGTTACTATGTTTGCAGCAAATCAAACTCTGTCTAGGGAGTCCACATAAACTAGTGCATGTCATATTCAAATGCCCAGGTTGCTAGCTTCATTGTCAAGGAAAATGTACAAGGAAAATATCTGGATAGAGAAATATGCTACCCAGTATCTCTGACGCCATCATATACATTTGGACATTGGATATGCATCATGTCAATGATCCTGTTCATAAATCTCTTGCAGATGTAAAGAGGTCTACAATAGCAGTAGTATGTTTGGAAAAGAATACATTTGATTAATAGAGGGCAACAAGATTGTACAAGAAAATCTCTATCACATATATCAATGATCAATACTACAACTATTACGTCTACAAAGAACCTGAGGAAGGTTACCATATATACAGGTTTGCAGTACCACTCTCTCAAGTTAAATTATCCCTCATTACATTATCATATAGCACCCTATGCTGGTCGCAGTGGTTTAACCACTTTAACTCTGGCCTTAATACTTGTTACCCCCCCATGCCTAGGGGTAACTGGAGAAGATCCTGTCTCATGGCCCACAATGAAGACAGTGATCCCGTTGATGATGATGATCAGCATGTCCACCCATGGCAGCCCAGCAGCCCCCTCAGATTGCCTCCTCTACTTTGGATCTGCAAAGCTCATCACATCCAGTCAACACACTGTTTGGGAGATGGTAAGCCAGTGTCACCATCAGGTATGTTAGTCCTTTTTTCATACAGGGTGTTGTGCTTAATATATTGGGCATGTGAATGAGGATCATTGGTTGAAGTTGGATAATGGATCATAAGCTCAAGAAGTTATGTTTGTTTCCTTGTTTCACCTTGGTGGCCAGCATTTGTAGCCTAGTCTCGTGTTGTCACCCCCAAGGAAAAGGGGTACTACTAGGAGGCCATCACAAGGGTAACATTCTATTTCCCCGCCATACTTAACACTTACCATCCTAGAGCCTATCGCGGTGTACTCAACTTCAGTAATGGGTCATGGTTCATTCTCTCATGAGAAGAGGGGCTAAAGGCCCAGAAGTCGATTGCAGCTGCTAGTAAAAGAATAATAAAGAAATAATGATGCTAAAGAAAGATATAATAGCAAGGACTCTCAAAAGCCAGTCCATACTTGAGCTCTACCATTTTCGTGTTCGCCCCAATCCCAAAGCAGTGATGCTAAAGCTTGAAACCTTGTAAAGGGGACTTACAAATATAATAAAAGGACAATAAAAAGGAAAATTAAGGGGTTGGAAAAACGTAGCACTTAGAAAGTGGTAACTCAAGAGAAAGCGCACCCTACAAAAAGGCGCTCATAGAAATGGACTAAATGACACCATAAGCCATGAAGTAAGCCCAACACGTACCATTATCACTCTTACTCTTGAAGGGTTCTTTTCTTTCTTGCTTCCCCCAGGACATATCCCTCCACTTGGATCTTTTCTTTCCTGTTTTGGTTGGCACGCCTAATAGGGTCTCATGATGGTCCTCCCATATTCAAACTTGCCAAGTTACATAAAGTCTTGAGCTTATGTGAAATTTGAAAGGGATACTCGATGTGAATTGTTTATGTCACTTGTATTTTAAGTAACAGCTTACTTTGTATGATCTAAGGGATTTTACACCTTGTGAACATTGGCTTTACTTGATTTCATGCTTTGATTTGATTTGGATGCACCTAACATGGTACCTTGAAGGATGTCCCATGCTTTCACCCAGAACGTTGTGCATTTATTGCAGGATATGGCACATGTGATGCATAGCGTTGAGTCATTGGATGGCTTGACACACTCAATTACAGGCTCTCACACCTTCTGGACCTTGGACGACAAACAGATGGGCTTGTATTTGCTAGATATGGTTGTGGTGGCACAGAGATGGGCAAAAAAGCCCACACCATGTTGAGATTTGGGTACAAGGAAAGTGGTCCCCTTGTGTTTGTGAGTCTCTAAACACAAAGGGGGAGAGTATTACCCTCATGCTTGTACTTTATGTTATAATTTCATTTTGACTTTATTCACTTAACTCTAAAGTGACTTTATTTACTTAAGTCATAAAGTAACATTAATTTCACTTAAATGTGAATTAATGAACATAAAGTGAACTATGGAAACTTAAGAGAATGATGAGATCAAATCTCATCCATTCATTTTGGAGAAAGGCTTAGATCTAATCGGAGCCCTTGGTTTTCTAGGTTAGGCTTTTAAGCTAAAGGAGGCAAAGGAGGGAAAAGGAGGTTCATAACTTCATTGTCACTTGAGAGAGTTGAATGAAGGAGGAAGAGAGGAAGTGAGGGTTTGGAGAAGCAAAGGAGGGGTGCACTTGTTGAGGAGGGCACAAGCTACCTTGAGGAAGCTTTCATGGAGGCTAAGTGCATGAGCTAGATGGAGGGCGCACCTTGTGTGTAGGGGCACAAGTCTAGCAGGCACTTGTTCTTGAGGGCATGCAAGCTAGAGAAGGGCGCATCCAAAGAGAGGAGGGGCATATGCTTGTGAGAGGGCGCATCCTAGAGGGTTGGCACTTTTGCTAGAGGAGGGGTGCACTTGTGTTAAATGCACACCAAGTTGAGAAGAGTAGGCGCACTAGAGTATGGGCCCAAGGTCCAAGGCAAGAGGCAAGGAAAAGGCAAAGGCAAATTCAAGGAAAAGTAAAGTGAAGGGGCGCACCAAGGCAAAGGGCGCTTTGTTCAAAGGCTAGCAAGCACAAATTTGAGGGACTCCATTGCAAGCTTGAGAAGAAGCTTGGATTGTATCAGGTTCCTTGTTTATTTACTTGTTGTAGCATTTGCTTTGAGATCTCCAATATATATCTATCTCTTTTACTAGTTTTCCCCATGAGGGTTTTTCCAGGGTCATGTTGACCAAAAACACATGGGTTCATTTGTCATGGTTTGCTTAGTATTTTCAGCTTGTAGTTGTTAAAGATTCTAGAGGTGTATTTGATGTTTAATGCATGGTAATGATACCCTACTTTCATTTGTCATGAATTGTTGAAGCATTAAGGTTTTGTGCTACGGCTTAAGAGGCTTTATACCCTAGTGTCTAATCTTGTTAATGAAATCTTGTTGCTAGAGGCTAGAGGAGAAAACGGCACCTAGGGTTTATGAGGCTATATGCCCTAGGGTTTGTTTTCTAAGAAGTTGGATTACAGTTTATGAGGCTATATGCCCTAATTTAACCTTCATCTCTCTTGCACCTAGCAATTCCATGGTGTGTTGCTTGACTCCATTTCCCAAGAATAGAAAAATGGCACTAGTCTACGGAATGCAAGTGATGGTTGAAACCCTAGTTAAATTAAATACCTTCTCTCTCTCAAATTGCTCTCTTCAATTGAAATTATGACATCATTTGCAAGCTAATTGTACTCTAACGTTTGGTTAAAATCATTGATTTACTTTCTGCTGTCATAAATTGTTTGCTACAGCCATTAGGGCTGCAGATTTTTGCTGCAAATGTACTTACCCAGAAAATTGTTTTAGCAGTTGGATATTGTTTCCCATGTTGTAAGCTAAATTTAGAGAGTCAATTGCTAATTTTCTGGGTTGTATTTATTCTTGTTATAAATCTTTCATTGCTGATACAAACTGGTTGACTGCTGCAAATTTACAACAGCAATAGGTTTTAGTTGTCATCTAGTGTCTAAAGGTGATTATTATACTTGGTAATTGATGATTCTATGAATTGAAGTGTTTATTGTCTCGTACAGGTTGGCCCAATTACCTCGTTCAAATCAATTTGACCATTCACCTTTCCCTAGACCTATCTTGACCATCTCAGTGACCAAGATAGGGGGCTATAGGCTTGGCTAATCTTGTTATTTGATCCCTTGTAGTCACTAGGGAAGCCTCCCTTGTATTGGACCTTTCTTCTTCACTAAAACGGGGGAAATATCTGCTTAGGTGACAGTGGTGGGTATTTCTGATTGTTACACAAGATTTGGAATCTTGTGGAAGGCTTTGCACAAGTACAAATCGGGTGATAACAATTCTTAATACTACATTGGTGACATGTCACTAATATATAAAGTTATTGTATTACACACAACTATTTTCCTTCATGATACCCTTGATCTGAAGGGCATCAGTCTCTAACAAGATTGGGTTGGAGACAACTCAAAACTTCTCCTTCATTTTAGGGCACCACATGATCACCTTAGAGACCTTTGGGTCAAAAGATGACTTTCCTCCCTTCCCCACAGTTTTTTTGGATGCCAACCTCACGGAATCCTACATTGACGAGTTGAAACAATTCAGAGAGCAAGTTATAGCTTCTAGGAAAGAGGGAAAATGGGCAGTTATCCATGACCTCACAATGGTGATTCAGGACTCTCCCCCTTCTAGTTGACCTTGTCCTTGGCTGTCCAAATGATGCCCTCATTGAGGGCAGGAAGGGTTGGATCAATCACTATCTCCATCGCTTAATGGAACTATAATGGCACGCTTTGGTCTTCTCCGAGCACTTTTTAAGATGTGCTTGGATCCCTAGAACTTCCTTTTTATTACTGAGACACACGCAAGTCCCGAGCAGAAATCACCTACCATCACAGGTTATTATTGGGGTTTGTCTTGCAGAAAGAAGACCCACCATTCCAGCAATGTTAGGGATTCCAAAGGGGTAGCATGCCTTATCCATGACTCCCTTCAAGATAGAGTTCATGTGGTTGCCTCTGTAATGTCCCCATTTTGGGACATTATAACTTTACAAAGTGTTATGCCTACCAAAGTAGCCAAATAGGGGTGACAGAGAGTTCGGGAAATATTGAGGAGTTTTATTGGGCCCGACTTGCATCGTTCATCATCATGATCCATCCCACACAGCTTGGTTTTGGTTTCGTTGCATTCCGACGATTTCCATAATTTTGGGTTATTATGGGTCATATCTTAATTAATTTAACTAAGAAGGTCATAATGGGCATATTACATGGAGAAACCTCTTAGTGTAATAGCTCATCGGAATCGGGAAGAAGAGCACTACAGGATAAGATGATGAGAAGTGACTTTCAGTAGCCGGAGAAGCCATAAGGATGGATAAATCACTTTTTAGAGGTAAAATGATTAATTAATTAATT
>SNQJ01S0149783.1:8532-23350 GCA_010110895.2 Picea sitchensis | reverse complement strand
TTAATTAAGTGATTTAATCAAGGAATAATAAAATAAAGTAAAAGTCACTTGGAGGGAAAAGGTCAACAACGAATTAGGGTTTCAACAATGAATTAGGGTTTTGGAAAGCTATAAGAGAAGAGTCAGTGACCTAATTCATCATTATGCAGATTATGACTTGTCCTTGAGGAGAAGAGGTGCATCTCAGGAGAGATAGTTTAGTGGATTCCAAGAGGAAGACACCAGTTGGATGATTCCAATGTTGAGAGACAAACCCTAGTCACCGGGAAGATCATTCAGGTCGTCCATCATTCTTCAGCAGCAGTTACACAGTGTTCAGCAACAAGGGTGCATTCATCCAGAGTGAGGGCGCAGCTTCGAAGAGGGTTTTTAGTCGACTTATCCCATCCAGGGAGAATTCCGAGATTTCCCTCCGTCCCATTTGAGAGGAAGGCAAGGCGCATCTTTTGCCTGGTTTCTCATCAGATTCCGAAGGAGGAATCAACTGGGGCGCATTTTCCAGACTTGGACATGCGACACTTTTGGCGGGTACATTTGGGGTTCCAGAGCGAGCATCGGGCCATATTCAGGGAAACCCTTCCGACCCATTTCCCAGTAGACCAAGGCGGTCATATTGAGACACATCTCGTCTGATTCCGACAGTGGAATCACTAGGACACATTTTGCCAGAGAAAGAGGGGTGCATTCCCCTAGGGGGATCCATCCGGGGTCCAAACTCCCCAGCAGAAGGGTCCGATAGTTACCAGTACTGAGGACTAGAGAAGGGCGCATCATTTGGGATAGTTTCCAGGCCATTCCGAGAAGTACAGCTCCCAGGGCAAACTTTCCAGACTTCCAGTAGTTACCGTCAGAGCTGCCATAGTCCCAGCGCATCCATTGATTCCGCAGTGCTCCCATATTCTTGGTATTATCTTTTAGTTGCTTATTTGTATTCCGGCTAAGATCCTTTGTCTGTTGATCTAGTCGAGTATTGTCATTTTATTCAGCTGCATTCGGCTATTTTGTAATCCACAGAGATATCATAATACAAACTTTGCAATCCTTTGTCGCATTTATTATTTGTACGATCATTTATATGTTGTAAACAATAGATCCTACATACACATTAATAGCATTTCCTAGACTAACCAAGTCAGGAACATTACAACCTCTAACAAGCATGCCAAGTTCATGTGGATTTGTGTTCGTGGATGTGCCCCTCTATATCTAAATGTTTCCATTTCGCTTTGCTATTCTCCCTAGTTTTCCTTGCATTTCACATAACACAATGATTCTAATGGGGACCCTTTCCTCGACCTGTACCCTAGGCGATGCTATCCTCCTAGGGGATCTCAATGCCCAAACCAATTCTTTACAGGTACCACTTGATGACAGATCCATGGATGCCCTTTTCCTTAAGGAGATTGATCTCCACCATGGGCCTATATAGGAATTCAAATTATGGTATAGGGCCCCTTAGAATCTATAGAAGGCGCCTACTACGACTTCAAGATAGAGTTTATGTGGTTGCCTCTAACAAGCATGCCAAGTTCATGTGGATTTGTGTTTGTAGATGTGCCCCTCTATCTCTAAATATTTTCATTGCCCTTTGCTACTTTCCCCAGTTTCCTTACATTTCACACAACACAATGAGTCTGATGGGTGTTAGAATTAAAGAGATGTGCTCGTTTTACCATATACAATATCACTATTGTCACCCAACGATAGGCATATAACCACCCCCGAGCACCATAACCTTTTCTAGACAAAATGATTTCGGAAGCAACACTAGAACCAACATATAACCAAGAGAACTCATCTTTCTCCAAAGATAGCTCACCAAACAAAAAGTCTCAAAGCCACTGAACAAGAACAATACTCAGCTGCAGCAGTTGTAGTTGCAACAGTTGCAGTCGCTGTAGTTGCAGTTGCACTTACCAAGAATACCACCAAGAGATACTAGATGATAGGGCACACATCTTAGGCTATATGGCGCTAGAGAGAGATACCAAGAACCATCGCAGAAGATCCACCTTCCATCCTTGCAGCTGCAGCTCCAAGCTTGTGCAAAACTTGACTGAGAGAGTGTGTGAAGTGTGTGTGTACAAATGAGCTAGATCATATCTTATTTATAGTGGTTCTTGTCACTTGTCTAGACCGACTTGTCCTTTTAGAATCTAATACTTTAATATTAATTCTTTTACTGAGCCGACTTGTCTTCTAAGGTTTCTACACATCTGTTTAGGGTTTCTCTTACTTCCGGAATATTCTATTCTAGCCAAAGATTACACATGGAGGTTAATACCTCCCGCAGTTACCATAATATGAACACTCCCTCCTAGCTAGGGAGGTATTAACAGGTAGCATCGTCATAGCCACATAGGCTATCTCATGATCACGTAGATCCATTCACAAGCAACATCACCACTATCAGTATCATCTGATAGCATCAACTACATCATCTCTCAAGGCCATCCTCCATCTGAGTAATCGGGCATGATGTTGAATAAGTCACTCACTCAATAGAGTGATACAAGGACCATTCTTCTAATATGGACCTATGTCCTAGAAAAATGATTGTCCCAACAGATGTTGAAAGTCCTCAATGACTCCAAGAACCATCCTCTCCACTGCATCATCTCTAAGTTGTATGATCATATCTAAGTTGTACTAGCATGATGCTCTGCATCATATCTAATATATACTAGCATGATCATATCTAGCATGATGTGGAGTACCATCTACATCATCTCTACGGCATACTAGAATGGTGTCAATGCACCATCTTTAAGTTGTACTCACATGATGTAGATCAATGCCTCAACATCATCTCACTATCCATCTAGCTGGAAATCATCTCCAACACTAGTGGCAGTCTCCATGGCGATCAGAACAATGCCATCCAATAGAACACAACTGTGTCTATGCATAGTAGTACACAACTACTGTCTAGTGGTATACAACCACTCCTAGTAGCACACAGCTACTAACCAATGACACACAGTCACTACTAGTGGAGTACATCCACCACAGTAGCATACAACTACTGTCCAAAGACATACAGTCTCCACAACAATCATATCATCTGATATCAACAATGTCATGATACGAATTGAGTCATCTGGGCCACTCTTCCACTCACATCTATGAGATCTGAAAGAGCATCTGCCCTTGGAAAGTTAAACATCAGCGATGGGATATCTGGACTATTCTTCTCAACCATAGGAGAATAACTATCCCTAATTTTTGAATCTGGACCATTCACCTAATTGGGCCATTCTTCCGGCACGATTCACAGTGCAACCTGGAGAGAATGAGTTTGCCCTAGGGAATTATTGTCCATGATTGCTGAACTTGGACCATTCAACCTAACTGGGCCATTTTTCCGGCACTAATCATAGTGCAACCTGGAGAGAATGATGCTGCCCTAGGGAATGATTGCCCGGAGTCCGGACCATTTCCTATGGAAATGATTGTCCTGCACCAACCTCCTATAACGGACCATTCTTCGAAACTGCTCACAACTGTGAACTTCGAAAGAATGACTTCCTGGAGAGGCAGACCAGTCTGCTTCACCACTACTCAGAGTGACTGCCAAGAAGAATGATTGTCCTAGACCATTCCCCCACACTGGCCACAAGGGGAATCAATGTCTATGGTACATAAGCAATCTATCGGACCACTTTCATTACGAAAATGATTGTCCGATCTGGACCATTTTCCAAACTGGAAAATGACTGTCCGTCAAAAATCTTGGGCCACTTTCCGGACTGGAAGGTGACTGCCCAACCTGAACCATTTTCCGAACTGGAAAATGACTTGCCATAAATCAATAACATATCAATGCTCCTCCCAACCTGGGGAGTAATCACTTCCTTTTCAAATAAGGAAGTCCTCCACAAGTCAAGCTTGTCCCTTAAGTACGCAAACATTTCATCATGGACAGAGGCTTTACCAAAATATCTGCTATCTGCTCATCATTGGAAATATACTAGAGAACCACTTCTCCCCTCTAGACTTTATCACAGAGAAAATAGTACTTGATCTCAATGTGCTTCGACCTTTCATGGAACACCGGGTTCTCTGAAAGTTTCACACAACTCTGATTATCACAATATATCACGGTCGAATCCAGCACCTGATCAAACAATCCAAAGACCGGCTTACGGAGCCACACTACTTCCGTACAAGCATCACAAGCTGCAATATATTTTGCTTCTGCAGTGTTGAGTGCAACAAAATTATGTTTCCTGCTAGCCCATGATATCATGGCAAGGCTCAAATTGAAACATATCCAAGAAGCACTTCTTCTATTATCTGCACTCCCTGCCCAATCTGAATCGATAAATTCATGCAGTTGTATATCATAACTCAAACGTCCCACAAAGCAAATATCTGGCTGAGTATTCTTCAAATACATTAACAAGCCATTCAATTGTCGATACAGGGACGGGTCTACTGGATCAGAGTCTCTCATCTTCTTCAGATCTGTCATCGTGGGAGTTTTCCATAGATTTGTAATCCATTATCCTGGACTTCTGAAGAACCATTTCGATACACTTCCTCTATCATAGGAAGTTGTCACTACACTTCTGTTGTACATGAGAGGCTTTGCACCAAGTTGCTTGAATCCATACAAGGTCTTCTTCCATCTGCATACATGGGTCTCTTTCTGGTATACCTCAAAACCTTGAGGTTGCTCTACATATGCTTCTTCTTCAATTACTCTGTTGAGAAGAACAATCTTTACATCCATCTGATGTAAACTCCAACCCATGGATGTTGCAAGAGATATAATGGCTCAAGTAGAGGTATATCTGGTTACTGGAACAAGTTGTCATCATAGTCTTCTCCCTCCTTCTGGGAGAACCCTCTAGCCCTAAATCTCGCCTTGTATCTATCAATGCTTCCATTTATAAGTCTTTTTCACAATTTCTCACATACATTGTTCTTCATCACAGCTTCCTTCTTCAACGTTGGAGTCCATGGAATCTTTTATAGATTCCATACCCTTCCTTCCTGAAGGTTCCAACTTCTTCCTTTTGTCATAGGAACATAAATGTAGATGGACAACCAGGGATATTCAAGACTTTTTTTCAAAGAAGACTTCTTCTAGAGTCAAGCTAAACACGCGTTGCTTATCATGGCTACTACTTCCAATGAAAAACATGGACAAATACTTCATAGTATTCACAGATTCTTCAATGGATCATATTATTGGGGATTGGCTCCCTCCTAATCCCAGCTTCATTCCTGAATGAGCAATATGCATTCTCTTCTTTTGGAATTCTGTAATCAACTCCCTCCATCTGAGAGAGTCCATGCTTTCATTGTCATCCTTCTTGCTTTCTGCAAAGTGTCACAAGTCTATTCTAGTTTCCTCTTGATTACTGACTTCTTTCCGAGTCTGACTCCCTCTGAGTCTCTTTAAGTTTGTTTCTATTTGTTCTGATTGTTTCCCATCTGGTAGTTGTTGCAAGCATTGTGTCATCCTTATAAACTTCTTCTATGAAAGCTTTCGCAAAAATTGTTCTATTTCACAAGTGTACCTACCCGGAACAAGAACAACAAGAGCAAACAAGAAATATCTCTCTAGAGGAAATGTTAGTTCATCTTGCAAACAATTACAATAAGCATCTATATCAATGGTATTCATATGCAGTCAAGTATTCATTGCACCTAGCAATAATAGAACCTTTCAAAGACTGCTTTCACAATTTGTAATGTAGCAACTATCACCCTTGATATATACAAATTTGAAGCTTAATAATTTAATCAAACCTGGAACCTGAAGCCTCAACTGCTATGGAGGGTGTGCTTGTTCCTATGAATGCACCGAATCCAAGATTACAGCTTGGACAAGGTCTCTAATACTTTCCCTGCAAACACACTCATGTTTTGCTAGATGATATAACTTGGATAGCATATACAAGTGCATACCTTTGAAATCTTGTAGCATCGTCCAGCTTGTCTTCCAATCTGAAACTATATACGATCTTGACAAGAGGATATTAGAAACTGAATCAGAGGATTTAATGATTAGAACAAGCTAGAAACTCTAAAATTTCAACTTTGACCACAAAATCAATTTGACCAGAAGTCAGCCTTTGACTTTGACTAGTCAAACTTTGATTGACTTTGACCAAAAATTCAAACCTGACGTTTTTGCTAGCTGATGGTACCAAGAGGGGTGCTAGGCTAGGGGCCACTAGGATGTCAAGTAATTAGGTCAAACGCTTCATCAAAAGTGCCCGAACACAAAGGTTAGGGTTTGTTGCAGTTGCATAATCAGAAAACCTAGTTGTAGATGTAATTGGTGCCACAACAAGCTTAATAAAGAACCGTCGCACTACCTTCCAGTGGTTAGACTGTCTTGAAGGTGGCGTGGGCCCATAACCTGTTAGAATTAAAGAGATGTGCTCATTTTACCATAGACAATATCATTATTGTCACCCAACCATAGGCATATAGCCACCCCCGAGCACCATAACCTTTTCTAGATAGAATGATTTTGGAAACAGCACTAGAACCAAGAGAGCTCATCTTTCTCCAAAGATAGTTCACCAAACAGAAAGTCTCAAAGCCACGGAGATGTGCTCATTTTACCATAGACAATATCATTATTGTCACCCAACCATAGGCATATAGCCACCCCCGAGCACCATAACCTTTTCTAGATAGAATGATTTTGGAAACAGCACTAGAACCAAGAGAGCTCATCTTTCTCCAAAGATAGTTCACCAAACAGAAAGTCTCAAAGCCACGGAACAAGAACAATACTCAGCTGCAGCAGTTGCAGTTGCACTTACCAAGAATACCACCAAGAACTATCACCAAGAACACCACCAAGAGATACTAGATGATAGGGCGCACATCTTAGGCTATATGGCGCTAGAGAGAGATACCAAGAACCATCCCAGAAGATCCACCTTCCATCCTTACAGCTGCAGCTCCAAACTTGCGTCAAACTTGGCAGAGAGAGTGTGTGAAGTGTGTGTGTACAAATGAGCTAGATCATATCTTATTTATAGTGGTTCTTGTCACTTGTGTGGGCCGACTTGTCCTTTTAGAATCTAATACATTAATATTAATTCTTTTACTGAGTCGACTTGTCTTCTAGGGTTTCTACACATCTATTTAGGGTTTCTCTTGCTTCTGGAATATTCTATTCTAGCCAAAGGTTACACATGGAGGTTAATACCTCCCATAGCTACCATACTATCAACAATGGGGACCCTTTCCTTAACCTATACCCTAGGCGATGTTATCCTCCTAGGGGATCTCAATGCCCGAACCAAGTCTTTACAGATACCACTTGATGACAGATCCATGGATGCCCTTTTCCTTAAGGAGATTGATCTAGACACCATGGGCTTGCATAGGATTTCAAATTATGGTATAGGGCCCCTTACAATCTATAGAAGGTGCCTACTACAACTTAGGGAATCTCACAACCTACTATTCATGAATGGTCTTCCATGTTACTCAAAGCCAAGCTCTTCACGTGCTTCCCCCACAACAGCAAATCCAATGTGGTCAACTATGTCCCGACCAACCAAGAGTTGCTCCCTCATGTTTGACACTTCTAAATCTCCCCTCTCCCCCTTGTAGATTGTTACTACTTGGATTTTTGATGTGTCGACTAGGAAAGTGAAGAATCGAAATGAGCTTCAAGGAGAGCATCCTTGTTGTGGTGATCCTAAAACACATTAGACATGGTTGAAAGTCACTTAAATGACGCATACAAGGTAGTTGGGGAATATCGGAAATAAGAGAGGATAATAAATGATCCTTATGGAGGAATGCCCAAGCAAAAAGGAGGCTAGCTACACTTGAATTGGAGAGGTCGGCCTTATTATGAGGAGTCCCAACTTAAAGGAGAGGCCTTCTTAAAATTAAAAATTTATTTTAGGAAGGTTGGCCCATACATTAATGATAACCCAACTTAAAAAGAGACATATAAGGCTCATTTCAAAGGAGAAAAGGTCATTTGTAGTGGAGCACTTCTGTTGAGGAAAGAAGAGGTGCGCTAGGGTTTTGGAGGCTTTGGAAGCAAGGGAAAGTGACTTGGGAGGTGTGCCCTCCCTAGGAGACCTCCACTTGGCATTTAGATATCATTATGGACTTTTCAAACCCAAAGTGTACATATGGAGGAGTGCCCTGATGAAGGTTTATCAAGAGTGGACACCTATAAAGGAACTTTTCATCTATTAAAGGTGTGAAAAAAGTGTTAAGAAGAGCTAAAGGACATAGCCGAAGATCTAGCTGGAGTGAAGAAGTCAAGGGCATTTCAAGTTGAGGTTTATCATTTTTTCTTTGTATTTTCATGGGTCAGTTTGATGGCTGAAGTTACTCTTGCAAAACTGCAGTAATAATCTTTGAAGAGCAATTCAGCTCCAATAAGAAGAGATAAGGCTGAGGAGTAACCCTCCTTATTGCTTGCTATTATCACCGTCCAATAAATAGATATTGCTGCTATCACTTCTGCATATTGAAGGGCAGTTGCTATCTTTTCTTGTTCATGGTTGCACATTTTTTACTGGCTGATATGCAATTGCTGTGAGGTGCACCTTTGGAAGGGCCCTCCTTTAAATTCTGCATATTAAAGGAAATCCATGTGGCTGGTTGGAGCATGCTATTAACAGCCCAACTACGACTCCTTCCATTTTGTTCAAATCCTCTTGATTTTCGGTCTTGACTCCACAGCCCAACTAGGGAAGCATTGGTCTATTCTTTCAACCATTTTATTTCAAAGAAACATCCAAAAGAAAAAGAAAAAAAAACATTCCTAGGGTTTCACCCTTTGTGCCAAAAAAGAACCAGCCTAAAGCGACAAGAAGTATAGTTGTGGTGACATTAGGCAATCTTCCTAAGTACCCCTAGGGTTGCACTTTGTTTAGCAACTTTATAACATTTGAAGTGCAAGTTTAGGATGTAACACAGACCATGCCGCCTCTACCTTCTCGATCATTGTCTTTCCCCATCCCGCCCCTCCCTAGTGCCCTATGCATCACTATCCACTTCAATAGGGAGTATGTTGACTCCTATAGCTACTACCTTCATTAGATGATTCATCCCATTACCCATTTCTCGCCCCTCGAGACAATGTCAACCAAGACCAAACTTCTCTCCCAAGCCATCTCAGAGGCTGCAAACTCTACCACAAACATCTCTTATTCGCTTTTACACACAACCCCACCCCTTTCCCCACCTTCAAAAAGATTATCATTGTCTCCTTCATCATTAAAAAAAGAGAATTCCTCTCTTTAAAGAGACATGAGCTTTGAAAAGCACTTTGTCATTCTCCTAAAGACTTATGGTGCCCTTATTTCCCTCAACAAACCACTTGCTCCCCTAATTTAGATTCTAAATCCATGTTCTCCCATATTGCCTCCCTTTATAATGTTCCATATTGCCTCCCTTTATGATGTTCCTTGGTAGCCTCTTGTCCATATCACCTTTCCCCCCTCCTCATGTCATATGATCTCCTATGGCAACATCAAGTGAGCAATTAGGGTTAGGAGGACTAGCAAGGTCGTTGACGAAGAAGGCTTCCAGGCCTAGTTCCTCGGGAATGCTATTTACTCTCTAGACTCCCACATTGTTGATTTCTTTAACCATGTCGTTTGTTCTAGTTTCCCACACATATGGTCCCACCAAATCATCCACCCAACTTTCAAATCGAGGGCTAATTCAAATCCAAATAGTTATAGGACCATAATGATTGGACATACCTTCTCTAAGCTTTATGTTATAGTCCTTCCTTTGTGGTTTTCAAAAGAGCTTGAGAAGAAGCGCACGTAGATTTCTGACCAAAGCAAAAGACCATTGATCATATCTTCACTCTCGAGGCCATTATTGGGGAGGTTCGTCATCAATGACTGAAAGTCTTTTGTTGTTGTGTGGACTTTCAAAAGCATTTAACTCTATCCCAAGAGAGGCCTTGTTCCAGAGGCTCAAAGACATTAGCATTTCCTAGAACCTGTTGGTTGCCATTGTGAAACTTTATGAGTTGCTTATTGGTCATCTCCACACAAGCCCCGACCTTTCAAATTTCATCAGGAGTACTATTACCCCCCAAGGGTGACAACTTTTGGATACCCTCGCAAGGGTGTCATGTTGTTGCTTGCATGAGATGGCGTTTCCATCTTCTTCAGATCCAAACAGAGTTTCTCTTAATCTCCACCAAATGTATGATCGTGCTAGCTCAGTCGTGGTATAGCTCACCTTCATTACTCACTCCTCAGATGATAGATGCACTTTGGATGGTACAATATGGCTTCAGTATGCTTCATTTTCTACATTCCATGTATCAATGTTCATTTCAATGTGATGATATAACTTTTTAGCTCGTCGCAAAGTGGTAAACACTTAACAATATCTAGTAGCACTTCATAACATTACATGGTTTTATTACTTGCCTTGTAGTTCTTTGGGGAACATGTTTTATGTTAAAAGTGTGTCATTTTTCGAGTTAATCTGCACTACTGGGTGCTTAGCTTAGATAGTGTTATTCACATCTTAACCATGCTATCCATTTTCCACCCTCCCAATTTCATTCATTCCATCCATGTAAAAATTATATCTTAGTCATGTATGATTTCTCAAAGGTCAAAAGAAAAGGTCAAAATGATAAAAGCCTGAATTAATAAAGCCAATAAAGCTAAGAGGTTAAGAGCTAAGGCCAAAAGAAATAATATGAAGCTTGAGCAATGCCCCCTCGCTATGAGGTCAATGCCCCTAGTCCCTGGTTTGTATATGAACATCTAAATAAAAGGGACTTATTCGACAAACTAAACATTTAAAGAAAAAGGCTTAAAGGGGTAGTAAGAAACAATTCCAAGGATAGGTAACTCAATGTTAAGCTCCCTCTCGAAGGCTATTATGTATAAAAATCTGAGCTCATGAAAGCTAGAAGAATGAATAAATAAAAAAGACCTATGCATGTCTAAGACTTTGAGGGTCATCATATGAACTCATTCCCCCTTCCCTTTCATCATTATTATTCATCTTTGCCTATCTTTCACCTAGGTACTTAGGAAATATGGGTTGTCCTAGGACTTGATGCATCTATAAGGGTTAATATTGTTCCCCTTGGTAAGATTTAGGCAAGTATTAAAACTAACCCCGATTTGTTATGTTGCATTAAGAGATGTCACCAGATGCTACCAATTAATGCCTTGGCTAGACCCATCACTTCAAGTGGATATTGTGCATTGGGATACGTGTACCATGCCTCGAGATCCATTATGCTACATTGGGATCTATGACGATGCATCGAGCCATGATAGGGATGCCATGTCATCACACATGCCACATGGACCACTCACATTCATTTTCCTTGCTCAGTTGGACGTTGCATGCATGCTCATGCATTATTTACTCTCCTTGGACCACACATGGGAGTATTTAATGCATTGGAGAGGCTGATTATAGATTATGAAGGTGATTACAAGTGGTGACTTGGACCCTATGATGATGTGGCACCATCACTTAATGATTACATGAGGAGTGCTTGCGTAGATGAGCCCACACATACCTCTCATGTTGAATTTTTCACTTGGACAGCTCACATGTGTGAGATTGACGTCATCATTTGGTAGTTTGTTAGTGCATATCTGGACCACTCCTTGGTTCGAGGGAGTTTGTTGGATGTTGGAGGTCCTTGGACCCTAGTTGACTCATTTATTCCTCTTTTGATGGGATGTTGACACTACCCTTGAGGGACGCACCTCTTCCTGTCTCTCTCGAGCCTACACGTGTGGCTTTATTATTGTATTTGGACCTCTTCTAGAAAGTTGTTTCACTTTTAGAGCATATTATGGGATGTATTATGTCATTTGTTGTATTTTCTTGGGGGTTTTGACTAGGCTAGTGGTTTCGGAGTTCATGGTATTGACTCTTGAGCTAGCACATGGTATTGTATTGTATTTGAGGAGGATCTTCACCTATAAAAGGAAGACTCCTCCATTTCAAATCGTTGGAGATTAATGATAAACTTGACTTAAAGAGTTCTTTGAGTATCTATTTCTTTTCATAGTGAATGTTTAGTTATTTTCCAAGGTTTAGATAAGCACTCTTGAAGGTTTGTTGGAAGAAAAAGGCTACTACAAGGCCAAAGAAGGGTGAAATGCTCCACTTGGAAGGGTTCTCAATGTAAGTTTTCTAGAATCTAACCTTCCCCCTTTGATCATTGAAGTTATTGTCCATGCATTAAGATAGGACGTCCTAAGGCTCTATCCTTTTGTTTGGCCAACCTTTGAGTTCACCTTGATAGTACCAAGAAAGGCTTCTCCATGGACCAATCTTCCCATCCAACCATGAAGGGAACCTTCTAACCCTAGGTAACACTTGAAGGGCAATCCTCCAAGTGCCATCAACATTACCTCATCTTAAACCCTAGACCTCACTTGAATTTGGCATACTGACCCCGTAGCACTCCAAAGGCCCTGGTCTTTCATTCGTCTTCAACCACCCAAAAAAAAAAGAAATCGTTTTCCTCTTTTCTTTTTTTTGTTTTAACGATCTAGGGTTTACCTTGCATGATCCTTTGCTAGATCATTTGAGCCTAATCAATATATCTTTCTCTATTTTAATGCTAGTCGATCCCTCATTGTACATCTAGTGCTAGCATCTGTTATAAGGATTTGAATTTGTCTCATTCATTCCTATCCTTACCCGATCAAACCCTAAGGCTAGGTTGCATTGTGCCTTCAGATCTGATCTATCTATCATTGGTGCAAACCTAATACCCTATCTTGGAGAGTTTTCTTGAGCCGCCAAGTGCACTAGTTCGCTGTCCTAAATCTGCAGCTTATGAGCAGCTTTGTGTATGGTTAAAGGGTGTCTTCTCACCTCCTTTCATCAACGTTGCAAGGGTTCCTTGTTCTCATCCATTTCAGCCTTCAATCCGACCCTCAAAGCTGTCCAACGTCACCCTCAAACTTTTGGATGTCACCCCTTATTGTCTGCTGTCTTAACTGTCTATTCCACTGTCAATTTCTGCAGAGTATACAGAGGCAAACAATGGTTGTTTGACTGTGATCTAGTGCAACGTTTTCCTGTCCCTTTGCATGGTTCGTTGACTACATCTTTGCTCACCTCAAACCACCCCCTACGACCTACCAAAACTGTGTAATGTTACCTATTTGTGCTGTTTGGTAGGCCGATTCCAGAGGCTGATATACAGTGAGTAAGTCTGAGTATTCTGACTGACCTTTAGGACAGCATTGGCATATACTGTTGCTCTTTGAATCTGTCCCTCACATCCCTGTCCCAAATCACCTCAAACGATCCATTATTGGTGTATGGTGTTTCTTGTCTTTTGCTGGTTGAGAGGCCAATTTGTTACAGTCAAGGTTTTAACTGTAATCTACAACGTATGCAAAGCAATAGATGATGTTTTTACTCATTTCAGCAGTAACATTTCACATGGTTCATGACACATACTTGTTGAGTAGATGCATATTTTGATTGGTTATAAACTTGTTACAAAACTGCTCTGATTTGCTGCTGTCATAACAATCCATTTTATGCTTAAAGTGTTTCATGAGTACTTGTTAATGCGTCACTTCTTGCACATATAAACTTTGCTGGTCAACAAAACGATGATGATTGGTTTCATGGATATGATCTTGTGAATATGCTTTGTACCTAGCACGTTTACATTGAATACTTTACATTCCATGGTCATTAATGATGAGTAATAATGCATTGATGTGTTACTTTGAATGATCTTGCAAGTAAGCTTGAACTTCCGAGCATATCATGAACATTGTCTTCTCTCGCTTGTCTCAAGCCATTCTTTTAGAGAAGTCAACCTGAGTCAAACCAAGTCCTTGTCCTCAATTGTCCTAAATACAACAATAGGACCTAGTTTGACCACATAGGAAAGCCCTCCTTAGGTTAGGAACCCTAGCCTAGAAGTGTAGAGGCAAGGCCGCTGACGTTACAGTGGGCGACTTGCTTGTCCTTTGCCCCAAGCTCTCCCCTACAGGGCGGGACTTTCCTTTGGCAAGAGTTTGAGCAGGAACAAGTACCATAACGCTTAAGCAAGGGTGTCCTCTCTCACCGACCCAAACCCACCATCCTTTATGATTCTAATGTCTAGGGACCTAGTTTTCCTCTGGCCAATTAAGCCTAGGATGGAGAGATTCCATACCCTTCTTCTTCTTCAATGGATCATCCGGTACAAACAAGCAATTCCTTAGCCCATAGTTCAGGTGGAGTTAGAGGCCCATCCTTTACACCTCGAGGCCATTTTAGACTGGTCTCTTTCCTTCACAGAGTTCAGATTCTTGGGAAATCAACTTTCAATGGGGATCAGTAACCTTATCTTACACTATGTTCTTTTGAGGTCATTGCCTCAACAAGCCCCTCGAGGCATGGTCATCATTGGCTTTCTGAGATTTGTTGGTTACTTCAATCAGTGGCCATTTAGTCAGATCAATTCCCTCCTTTTAGGTACTCTTTGGGCACTCTAAACCACCTCTTACTGTCTAAACAGAACATGAACAAGATCATCAGAGAGGATCTCTACAAACAATATATCTAAGTCACTTGGAATGTACCCCCTAGGGATCTAGGCCCCAAGATGAACTATTTCCTGCACTTTTTGCAACTAAGAGACAACCTTATTGTTAGAGGGCAATACACATGTAGACACTAGATGTATGAACTCGAGATCCCCCTTGGTCAGTGTTGGAATTTGTGTAGTAAAGCTTAACAGTAATATCTTTTAAATTTCAATGAGTAAAACAACTAGATCTACTGTTCAGACATCAATCTTCTCTTACTTGACCAGTATATAGATAAAGAGTAAGAGTGTAGAGCAGATCTG
>SNQJ01S0149782.1:0-18592 GCA_010110895.2 Picea sitchensis | reverse complement strand
CTTTCTTGTAACCTTCTATCAGTATATCAAATCACTCATTCAGGTGAAGGTAAAACCGTAGAGTTTTCACCTCACCAAGTTGTAATCAAGGATCTAAAATATCCTAAGCATGTTCTTGCAACTGGAATTGTTGATGATATTACGAGGTTGTACAATTTTGACGACTTTGGGTCATCATCTTTTCCATCAATTTTTGTTGTTCACAGCAATGACTTGAGCAAACTTTGGCATGAGCGATTTGGTCATCTAAACTATCACTCATTGCAATAACTATGTAATCAATAGATGGTGATTGGTCTTCCTCTTTTTTCATGCAGAGATGGTGTTTGTGTTGGTGGTGTTCTCGGCAAACATCATCGAGACAGTTTTGACAAACGTGCCTCTTGGCAGGCCTCAGGCCCTTTGCATCTTGTTCACAATGACTTGTGTGGTCCACTTTCTTCTCCTTCATTTTCTGGGTGCAAGCATCTATTAACTTTCATTGATGACTTTTCCATACGTACTTGGTTTTACTTCTTAAAACTTAAGAGCGAATTTTTTGACAAGTTATTTTCCTACAAGGTCCTTGTAGAAAAGAAATTTGGACATCAAATTCAAATATTAAGAACAGATAATGGAGTCGAATATGTGAACAATAATTTTACAAGTTACCGCACTACACAGGCCATCCAAATGAAACACATTGTTCTATATACACCACAACAAAATGGTGTTGCTGAGATAAAGAACCGCACATTAAAAGAAATGGCTAATTATATGATCCAATCTAAGGGATTAAGTCTAAAGTATTGGGCGGAAGCCATCAAATGTGCAAATTAGATAGTAAACTGCACTCCCACAAAGTCTCTTAAAAATATAACACCGGAAGCAGCTTGGACTAAAATTAAACTAGATGTAAGTCACTTCCATGTATTTGGCAGTATAGCATGGGCTCACATTCCTGATGAGAAAAGGAAAGCATTGCAACCTAAAAGTGAGAAGTGTATATTTTTTGGTTATTCTGAAGATGTCAAAGTTTATAGACTTCTTCAACAACATTGTAATGAAATTACTATTAGAAGAGATGTTAAATTTGATGAAAATCTCTTGTCTTGCGAGCCTAATTCGGCGATTGTGCCTTCTTCGGCCTGCGAGCTATCTTTGACATTTGTGACTTCTTCTATTCTTATTATGGTTTCTTCTTCAAATGATGAGGGTGAGGATGAAAATCCTCCTCCGCCTACTCACCTTACTCCATATGATTCCTTTGAACCTGAACCAGCACCTGCTCCATCACTTCCTAGATGGGTTCGTTCAACACGAGAAGCAACTGGTAATCTTGTGTGTGATGCTTCAGATCAGCGTTGGACATGTTCACAATTCCAATGAGCCTCTTCTCTTTTGTCTCAAGTTACAGAGACTCATGATCAAGAGACATTTGCAGAATCTTTAGGTCATCCAGATTGGGATACATGAATGAATGAAGAGTATCATTCTTTAATGGAAAATGATACTTGGGATATTGTACCTCTTCCAAAAGGCAGAAAACTTGTGAGATGTAAATGGGTCTATAGAACTAAGTATGCATGAGATGGAAGTGTTGAAAGACACAAGGCTCGGTTAGTTTCCAAAGGATTTTCCCAAATTGAGGGAATTGACTATAATGAAACCTTTTCCCTTGTAGCCAAAATGAATTTCATTTGTCTTGTTCTTTCCCTTAATGTCTCATATAAATGGGAGGTCCATCAAATGGATGTTAATTCTGCCTTCTTGCATGGATATTTGCAAGAAGAAATCTACATGGAACAACCTCCTGGCTATGTCTAGAATGACTCTAGCCTTGTTTATCGCCTTAAGAAATCTATTTATGGTCTTAAGAAAGCTCGTCGAGCTTGGTATGCCAAAACAGACAACTTTCTTATTGACACTGGATTCTCTAGATTCCATTTTGATCCTAATGTCTATACCAAGAAAGTAGGAAGCCATCTCATAATCCTTGTACTTTATGTTGATGACCTTATCCTTACTCATAGTGACTCAAAACTTTTAAACCATGTCAAAACCAGCCTTAAGAAGAAATTTTAAATGATAGAATTAGGATTTTTGCACTATTTCCTTGGCCTCCAAGTTTTGCAAACTAATGAAGGAATTTTTCTTTTCCAATCTAAGTATGTGTGTGACCTTCTTCATTGCTTTCACATGGAATATTGTAAACCATCCCCTTCTCCCTTCGAGTCTCGAGTCAATCTTGTTGCCACGTGTACTTATCCCGAAGTTGATGCCACCTTGTACCTTCAGTTAGTTGGTAGCCTCTTACACTTGACTCATACTCCTCCTAATATTTACTTTATTGTTGGTCTTTTTGCCTGGTATATGCAAACACCCCATGAAATCCATTGGAAACCAGCTAAAAGAATACTTCGATATGTTTGTGGTACATTTCAGTTCGGGATACATTACAGTTCAGGAAAAACTCCTTTATTGGTTGGTTTCACTGATTCAGATTGGGTCGATGACCCTGATGATCAGAAGTCTACTACAGGTTATGTTTTCATCCTTGGTTCAAGACCTGTCACTTGGGGCTGTAAGAAACAACGGGCTATTTCACTTTCTTCAGCAGAAGCAGAGTATGGAGCAATGGTAAATGCAAGTCAAGAAGCCTTGTGGCTTCAATAGATCCTTTTAGAGTTTAGATTCTAGAAGCAGCATCCAACCAGCCTTTGGTGAAACAATAAGAGTGCCATCAAGCTCGCCAAAGACCTAATTCAACATCAACGCAGCAAACACATCGATCTACACATGCACTTCATCAGAAAGCTCATTCATGATCAAGTTATTGAAGTGTTATTTTTCCCTACCAAAGATCAAGTTGCAGAAATTTTCACAAAGACTCTTACAGAAGAGAATTTTTCCAAACTTTGATCTATGTTAGGAGTTCAATAATTTGTCATCAAGGGGGGATAGGCTCTAATGCCTCATTCCTTCTTCTATTGTGTTGTTAGAATATGAATGGATGTCCACGTTTTACCATTGACAATATCGCTATTGTCACCCAACCATAGGCCGAAGCCACCCTCTGAGCACCTTAACCTTGACAGAGAATCACTCTCGAAGCAAACCCTAGGCTAGATAGCCAAACCAAGGGTAATACACCTTTCCCTAAGGATAGCGCACCAACAAGAGTTTATCAAATAGTCCAAACCCTAACCAAGAGATAGTCCAAGCCAAATGTGATATGCTAGCTATAGCAGCTGCAATGGAAGCTCTTCTCCAAACCCGTACACAAAACTGGGCACTGCAATGCGCACAAGTGTTTCTCTGCAATTATGAGACTGCCTCCCAAAATGAAGACTGGCCTACTGTATTTATACTAATTCTAGCTAACTGCCTGGGCTGACTTCTCATTCTGGGTATCTGTCTGTTTAATATATATTAATTCTTCTAGCCAACTTCTTCTCTTAGAGGCTAATAACCTAATACAAATTATCCTCTTGAGCCTACATGTATTCTAGGGTTATTAGCCAACTCATTAGGGTTTCTTCTTGCATTCTGGAAGATTATATTCTCGTCAGGTTTACACGTGGAGGTAAATACCTCCCGCAACTACCATAATATCAACACTCCCTCCTAGCTAGGGAGGTATTATAGGTAATGGTCTTGAGCACAATCATACCATTCACCCGGTAGCATCAACATAGTCGTATAGACTATCTCATGATTAGATCATGAGCACCATCATCACTTTCAATGTCATCAACTGCATCATCTCTCAAAACCATACTCTATCTTAGTAATTAGACATGATACTCACTCCACAGAGTGACACAAGAGCCATTCTTCTAATCTAGAAGAGTAAATGTTCTGAACCATTTTCAGTCTGGGAAATATTTGTTCATTGATCATCCAACTAGCTGATAATAATTTTCAACACTGTTGATATTCTTCAAGTCAATTGGAACAATATCATTCAATAGAACACAACTGTGTCTATCCATAGTAGTACACAACTACAATCTAGTGGTACACTACCACACCAAGTAGCACACAGATACTTGATTAAACAGTGAAACACATCCACCACAGTAGTATACATCTACTGTCTAGAGACATATGGTCTTCATAAAAATCATCTGATATCAACCTACACAGAAACAATGTTATGATATAAACTGAATCATCTGGGCCATTCTTCCACTCACATATGTGAGACCTCGGAAGAGCATCTACCCTCAAAAAGGTAAGACATCAATGATGAGCTATCTAGAATATTCTTCTCAGGCAAGGAAGAATAACTGTCCTGATTTATGAGCCCGGACCATTCCCCACCCTGGGCCATTCCTCTGACACTAAACAAAGTGTAACCTAGAGAGAATGAGTCTGCCCTAAGGAATGTCTGTCCCTGATTGTTGAACCTGGACCATTCCCCACCCCGGGCCATTCCTCCAGCACTAAACAAAGTGCAACCTGGAGAGAATGAATCCACCCTACGGAATGATTGTCCGGACCATTTCCAAAGGAAATGACTGTCCTGCACCAACCTCCAAAATGAACCATTCCCCATGTTAACCACAATGGGAAATTGTTGTCCGGAGAGGTGGGCTAGTCTTCTTGAGTAACCCTCAAGAAGAGAGACTACCCTAGACCACTTCTCATGTTAACCACAATGGGAATTCGTTGTCTATGGTACATCAACAATCTAGACCATTTTCCGAACTGGAAAATGTCTATCTATCAGAAATCTCAATCCACTTTTTGAATTGGAAAAGAATCTGCTCATCCTGGACCATTTTTCGAAATGAAAAATGATTGTCCATCAGTCAATAATACATCAGTTCTCCCTCCCAACCTAGGAGTCATCTCTTCCTTTTTCAATAAGGAAGTCGTCTCCATGAGCTCCAACATGAGTACACAAACTCTTTCATCTTGGACATAAGATTTACCAAAATGTTTGCTTATCTGCTCATCTGTGGAGATATGTATTGGAGAACCACTTTCTCCTTTCTCGACTTCTTCACGGATAATGTAATGTTTGATTTCAAATGTACTTCAGTCTGGAACACTGGTTTTCTCTGAAGGCTTCATGTAGCTCTGATCAATAAAGTATATCATTGTTGAAAAACTGGAACATATCCATGTGGCACTTCTTCTGTCATCATGAGATCTTTGTCATGGATTGGCAATCCATCATCCTGATCTTCTGAGTAATCATTCTGATACAACATCTCTGTTATAGAAAATATTCACCATGCTTTTGTTGTGCATTGGAGGTTCTTCACCAAGCTATACTCTTCCACTTGCATACAAGGGTCTCTTTCTGGTATGCCTCAAAGTCTTGGGGTTTCTCTTCATATGTTCTTTGTTCAATTGCTTTGGAGAACAATCTTTGGATTCATATGATGTAGAACTCCAACCCATGGATGTTGTGGATGATATAATGACTCATGTAGAGATATGGTTGGTTTACTGGAACAAGTAATCGTCATAGTCTTCTCCCTCCATCTAGGAGAACCTCTAGTTCTGTATCTTGCAATGCTTTCATATATACATTGTTCTTCATCATAACTTTCAGTTCCTCTGCTTGATTTCTTTTAGTGAGTTCATATCAGGCTGGTAATCTTGTGATTCTTAATATAATGACATTTTGTTTTGGCTTTTCTGTATTTCTTGGATTCTTTCATGTTCTTCCTCATGTTTTTCTTTAGCTCGTGGGTCCATGGAATTTCTTATAGATTCCATGCCCTAATGATTTTGTTTCTTTCTTTCATCATAGGATCACGGATGTGGATGGACAACTAGGGATACTTTAAGGCTTCTCTTCAAAGAAGATTTCTTCTGAGGTTGAATTGAACACGCATTGTCTTTCATGGTTGCTACCATGGATGTATACTTCATCATCTTCAATGGATCATAGTATTAGCTCCCTCGTAATCCTTGCTTCATGTATGAGTGCATATAATCGGCTCCCTCCATCTAACAAAGTCCACGCTTTCGTCTTATTGTTTTCTGCAAAACATCATAATTCTTTCTCCAATTTCCTCTTGATTGCTGACTTCTTTCTGTCTTTGATTCTTCTTAGTCTCTTCATGATTGATTCTGATTTCGAATTATCTTGTAATAGCTTCCACATGATTTGTTTGATGTATTTCATCCTTTCATGTGTATTATCTACTTGTATAATGATAGCAATCCTTATCTTGTTGTTCTTTCATAGGTATAGTTCTTCTTGGAACACATTATCTTCCAAGAGATAGATATACAAGATATGTACAGAGACGATGCAAACAAGATATGTACAAGAACTAAGAAGAGTATTGTTACCTTCAGAAGAAGAAGTCTCTTTCATCTTTCTTAGTCTTCTTTATAGGTTCTTTTTCTTTGGCAACTGATGCTTCGTGTTTCTCCTTCCTTTTATTTAGCTCGAGACAATGATTCTTGTAGTGACCATACTTTTGACAATTGAAGCATTGTATTTCTGAAATATCTTTCTCTTGATTTGGCTTCCTCCTTGAACCAAACTTCCTTTTGTTCCTGAAATTCTTGAATCTTGTTGTGAAGGCTTGATCATCATACTTCTTTTGAGGTTTCTCTTTTGCACGGATCCTAGATTTTTATTGAGCACAACAAGTCTAAAGTTCTTCAAATGTAGGATACTCCTTCCTTGTGTTGATGCTTGCGGAAAATGCATCCCATGTCTTGGGAAGACCATTGAGTACTATGTTTACCAATTCCTTCTCTAAAATGATCTCTTCAATAGCTTGTAGTTGATCTCTTAACTCGGAGATCCTCACAAAGTATGATGTTATTCTATCATCATCATTCATCTTGATGCCAGAGAGCTCATTCTTTAGACTCATTATTTGTCCAATGTTTCTGACTGAGAAGAGGTTTGTTAAGGCATCGTACATCTTCTTCAATGAGTCAATATGGGAGATGTAGGGTATCAAGTGGTCTTTTATAGAGTCCACTATGATACTCATGGCATTGATGTCATGGTCTTTGAACTTCTCCATAACTGCAACGTTCTACGGTTCCTTCTCTTTTCCTTCTTCAAACTATGGTTCCATGATCTTTCCTTTCACGATATCCAACACTTTATTCTTGGCAAGGAGGAGGTCAGTCCTTGTCTTCCACGCTCTGAAGTTAGAAGCTCCATCTAACTTGTTTTCTGACTTCATAGAATAAGTCATGGCTGCTTTGACTTGGTCAACCCTTGATTTGACCAAAAACTCAAACTTGACGTCTTGGCTTGCTGAGAGTATAAGGAGATGCGCTAGGCTAGGGAACACTGATCTATCCGAAAATTAGGTCAATCCCTTCACTTAAGGTGCCTCAACGAGAGGATTTAGGGTTTCTACAACTCCACCTACTAGTAACCCTAGCGACAGTGCTATGGTGACTGCTCCTACTAGAAACCCTAACAATAGTTCTTTCAACGAGATTAATATCCTTACGGCTATGTTTCCTTCCAGTGGTTAGATTGAATGAAGGAGGTGTGGGCCCATAACCTGCTAGAATATGAATGGATGTGCTCATTTTACCATTGAAAATATCGATATTGTCACCCAACCATAGGCCGAAGCCACCCTCCGAGCAAACCCTAGGCTAGATAGCCAAACAAAGGGTAACACACCTTTCCCCAAGGATAACACACCAACAAGAGATAATCTAATATTCCAAACCCTAACCAAGAGATAGTCCGAGCCAAACGTGATCTGCTAGCTGCAGCAACTGCAATGGCAACTCTTCTCCAAACCTGTGCACAAAAATGGGTATCTGTCTATTCAATATATATTAATTCTTCTAGTCGACTTCTTCTCTTGGAGGCTAATAACCTAATACAAATTATCCTCTTGAGCTGACATGTCTTCTAGGGTTATTAGCCAACTCATTAGGGTTTCTTCTTTCATCCTCGAATATTATATTCTCGTCACGTTTACACGTGGAGGTAAATACCTCCCACAGATACCATAATATCAACATGTGCCACTATTGTAAATCCTTCAATCCTATCCCAAGTTGTTCTTAAGGGGGTATGTTAGGATATTTAGACACTTAGGAGTTAGTTAAGATCTACTTGGTCTAATGTGTGGTTAGGTAAAAGTGTGTTTCTTAGTGTGTTTCTTTAGTATGCATGTGTAGTTAGACAATCTGACGGTCACGACATGTTCCCGATATAGAGTGATCTAATGGTTCTTATTCTCCTCGATCTTGATGGCCATTGATATGTGGCTTAACACCCTATTGGTCCATGATCTCTATTTAAAGAGCATGGATGGTCATTTTTCGATAATCGATTGTGAGAAACTCTCTTGTAAAGATCTATGTGTAATCTTTTTCTTTTGCATTAATAAATTGCTCCAAGTGGCCACGTTGGTTGGGGTCGTGGATGTTTCCCTGTAGGGGTTTTACCACATCAAAACATTGGTGTGTTGATATTTGATCTGGTTGTATGAGTGATTACTGAAGGTGTCTGTCCTCTGTTAGAGTACATGTGTTTTCGAACAGATGAGGGCACCACATTCTCTTCATTCATTACTCAATTGTACTTCAGTTAGAGTAGTGGAGTCAAGTCTCACATGGAAACCTCGATATTATCACCAAGTGTTGCATGTTCATCTTGGGATCATAACTAGGAGGGAGCACTCACCTTGGATCATCAACACGAGGGCACACTTGACATGCATGAGGCTAGGAGGGTGCACCATATGTGCATGCATGATATTCTCTCCACTCCACTTGAACCAGTTAACTGAACTAGGACTAGGTGGAAGTTCACTCATGTTTTCCACATCTCTTTAGATCACTACTATGGCGCATTGGTTTAGCCATGTAGAGTATATCACATGTAATTTTCACTCTGTCATTGTGTGGAATACAATCCTTTCATTCTTTCTCTCCAATTCTTCTCTTCTTCTCTCTACTTTGCAAGTTTCATGTTCATTGTTTCTAGCTAAAATCTTTGTGCATGTTTCACTACAATTTCACATAGTTTCGATAGAAATCTTAGCCTTATGGATAAATATGAAATATTATTACAATGAAAAATACCTCAATTTTGTTAAACATTTTCATTAGGAAAGCTCAAGAATATAGATTGTCACCAATAATGTACCTAAAGGAGAGTTGAATATCATGGCCCCTATGCCACAATTTCAACCAACACATAGATTTGAAAATTACTTTTATAATAGAAGATTTGTAATAACCCTAACTTTGATTTCTAGTTTCATCTAGGTATGCTAAAACACATAAGATTCCATCCTGGTTGTCCCAACAAAACATCACATTAAAATGACCATTAAACTAGTCATTATAATGAGATACCAAAGTCTAAATTTTCTACAACATCTAAATTTAAGACAACAATAGTACACTTCATATATTACATAAATGAAAATAGAGTACACTTTACAATAAGTCCATTTTTATCATCCCAAGAAAGGACTCTCCAATTACTTCCCAAACCCTATCTAGGGCATCAACCATTGACAACAAACCCTCCCCAATAATACAAAGGCATAACAAGGCCTCCCACCAAGCTATCTAGCCAAACCAAAGGCTCCACAACAAGCTAGCATCAACACCAAGAATTCCACCCTTGGATCTCCCATTTGCATCCCACAAGCTATCAAGTAGATTCACCAAATATGCATCACACAAACTCCACTTGCATCTAAGAACTACAAATATTGATCTAGGGTTTCATCCACAAATCCTAGGTCTAGCTCACACCAATACTTTTAGAAAAAATATTCTCTATGATTTACTTCAAACAAACTCTATGTATTCCAACTCTTGTATCAAACAAGAACAAATACTTCAATACAAATACATCAAAATTACAAATAAATACTTTAATAGTGAGTTATAACAAAGGCTCTCTCCTCCCTTTATATAAGATAGGTGAAGGGAGGCAATAATTAAAAAGCTCACTATGTCCACAATGACCTACTTTATGTCACTAGACTAGTTCCACAAGTGAATCGCTTTTCTACCAAGAAAGTACACATGTTATTGGGTGATTAGGAACCACCTCTTACATATAACATATGTAATATGTAATAAATATAACATATCTTATATGTAATAAATATAACATATCTTATATGTAATAAATATAACATATGTTATAAAGTGGAGGGCTCTCTAAGCTAAGCGCACATGTCAAACTCTCCTCTTCACAAAGCTATGGTCTCTCAAAGAAAAAATACCAAGCTCAACGCTCCTCCTCCACATGTGTGTAAATAGGTCCATAAACAACTTCGAGTGGAGTGCCCTTCAAACAAGACTCCTTCAATCCAAGCACTCTACCTGCACATATGTGCCACATATTCATGATTCTCCCAAGGCTAAATGCCCTTCCTCCAAATGCATGTTTCTCCTCCATAAGATAGCTCCATAGTCTATGTTAAGGCCACCTATGTGCCACATATTCATGATGCTCCCGAGGCTAAATTCCTTTCCTCCAAATGCATATTTATCCTCCATAATCTATGTTAAGGCCCCATCCTTCTCAACATACATGCCATGTATAAATTATCAATTCCACATAATATGCCTACTTCCATAACTAGTGCACCTTTTATAGCACATATCTCAAGGAAAAAGCATCCACCTATAATAAGCTCTCTAAACGTTAATCTACCAAAATAGTCCAAGATAAAACAAAGGAAATAGGGTTCACCATGCACACCATCACATTAAGTGTAGCCCTAACATGGTGTAATCGCTTTTAAGAGAAACCCAAAAATTATCACTAAGCATGAATACCTCTGTAACAACACCATCGCAGCCCTCCATTCCACTATACGTAGACTATTGGAACCAATTGGTGCACCTTCCTCTCGTGGTAGGGTTCCAAAGCATGATTTAGATGATCATATCTCTCTTGTTTATGTAGAGGTGCATGGGTTGCTCTTGGGACAAGGTCAACCCAATGCCTTGGCACATTCCTTTAAAGTTGTAGTTCTCCAAATTGAGGGAAGGAACCTTCGTCTATTGGTGTTTCCTTTGGTCAGGCCAACAACTTCCTTGACCCCTTCTTTTTTTTGTGTGGCCAAATTTGTGGATACTGACGTTACCTTGAATTCTAAATTTTTGTTTAAGAGATCAAATGGTTTAAGAACGAGGCCACAATCTATGGATTCATTGCAATATGCTCATCCTTACATTAGCCATGGAGCTAGATTAAAGATTCATGGGCTTCTTTCTTGCATAACACATGGCCATCCATCCTACCGCCAAAGGATTCTTTGTCTTTTGAATTTGTTTTTTTAAGATGGAAGTGGTGAAGAGGGAACCTTGTGGTTCATGGGAGGAATGGGCCTCTACATAAGGACATGGAAGCCTATTTCAATCCATCCAACAAGATTTTTATTTTGGATGTGCTTTGGACCCGTTTACCAAACTTTATTTTTGAAGTGTTGGAATCCCAACTCTTTGGAGACCCTTGGTGAGGTAATTCGAAGCTTGTTTCTCTTTTACCCAACCATTACAACAATTTTTGTTACAATTTTTTTATACTTATGTATGTAAGCCATTTTAGCAAAGCTTTTTTTTTTATGCCTATCGAGGATGTTTTTAGGGGCTAAATTTTGCTCATGGACTAATTTTCCGTAGTTTTTCCCAAAAAATTATATATGTAAGCTACCTTAACAAAACCCTTCTATACCAAATAGTGTTGAGTTATGATTATCATCTTACACAAACATGGTAGATTATGAAAACATCGTATTTCAATACAAATTGTATTTTAAAAATAGGCACTTAGTGGTGGAATTCTTGAATGAAAAGAATCATAAACATGCTAAAAGAACCTCTCAAACTCCATCTTGGTGGATAAAGTAACCAAGTCTATCTAATAAGGTGCATCTTTCCAAAGCCCACAAAGATGTTTTTGATGCTAATTATTCAAATGCTGCTAAACCTTCTATTACTTATCTTTCCAAAAATGCCAAGCCCTATGTGGTACTTTTGATCCTCAACAACACCCTTCACCATCCCTCTATGTGATGCGCTCCTCCCTCTATGTAATGTGCTCCTTCTTTGAAGTTGTCAAAATAAAGCATGATTCAAATTCTTTAATAATCTTTCCAACAATGTCAAGCCCTATGTGGTACTTTTGATCCTCAACACCACCCTTCACCATCCCTCTATGCGATATGTGCTCCTCTATGTGATGTGCTCCTTCTTTGAAGTTGTCAAAATAAAGCATGATTGAAATTCTTTAATATCAGTTATTAATAGAATTTATAAAATAAAAAATAAAAAATATACATTAAAAAAAATCAGAATGCAATATTTATGAGCATTTTTACACTAATAATGATTGAATGCAATATTTATGAGCATTCAATATTTATGCGCTTTTTTACACTAATAATGATTGATATTGTAAATCATTACACCATATGAGACCTAAATATCATTGCCTATGGAGTCGATGACACTTCTTAAGTCTTTAAATCAATCTTCACTTTGGTTGTAATGACAGACCCTACCCTCCCACGCAAGCCAAGAGTACAATGGAGGAAGTAATTAAACCCTACATGTGAGGAATAAGGCAGTGTTAGTAGAAGCATTTTGTTTGATTCTCCTTAACGCACAGCTGACGCCATCTAAACCACAAGCACTCGTCTTGTGCCTACATCCAAAAGAATCTACTCCGATTTAATCAATTATGACCGCAATTACTTTCTGCATTTGATCGACTTTTATGGTGGCGATGAGAATAATAAACATTTTGGTAATTTATCAATGTTGCGAATATAGGTTTAAAAACTCGTAGAAGCACTCGTTTTTTAGATTTTCAAAGGAAATAAATAATTTCAAAGTATTTTGCTTTTGCATTAACGGCAGAGGCAGGTTGTAGAACAATGTTGCAAGCCAAAATATAACTATCATACAAGGAGGGAGTAAGGGAACTAGGTAGTAATCTTTTGTTTTTTTTCAGGTAAAAAAATGGGTTTGAATTTGGTAGATTTTCAAAGATAGCTTGAATTTGGTATGGATGAAAATTTCATACATTTCAAAACCTTATTCTAGGGTTTTGCCCCATTTTAAACCAACCCAAATACTCAAAAAATAGATCAAATTTTTAAATCAACAAAAAATTCAAAACTCATAGATACCCAGAAAGTAACTCAAAAGAGAAAATTACTCCATAATTAACCCACTCCATCAAGGGGAATAATCCAAAACTCGTAGCAGCACTGGCTTTTTAGTTTTCCAAAGTAAATAAATAATTTCAAGTATTTAGCTTTTGCATTCAAGGCATGTTGTTGGACATTTTTCCGCACTCCCTAAGCTCACCTTAAAGAATGATAAAGGCTCACATTCATGATGGCCATGGCCCATTGGTGCCCCCGCCCATGCCCATATTCCAGCGCAGTCTCCATTATTCACTATACACGTTTTATCGTTTTTGAAATGTGTGAAAAATGATCTCGCGCACACAATATCGTCCGGCCTTTGGATTCGGAATTACACCTGCTCCGTGCTATCTTAACAGCGCAGCGCAATACATGCATGGATATTGGGTGCTATACGATGAATTTGATTACTTCTTCACTATAAGATTTACAGTACATTCTGCTAGTTAAACTTGCGAGGAATTATATTCTTGGTGTTTTGTTTACTTCTCAAAGTAAATTGTCAGTGTCCTCATGTATGTTTACATTTATCCTGAAAGCTACAGACTCGGTAGCACTCCCATCTCTGTTTCGTTATTCTTACCATTAAATTAAAATGGTTGTTATTCACTTCCAAAATTTTGATATCAGAGCTGTTGTAATCACAGGATTCGCTTTCAAAATGACAGTTGCAAGGAAGAAGCTGGCAAGAAATCAGGGAGAGGTGAGATGCAGCTTCACGTTCTTTTTCCTTTTAAGTTATATATAAAGAGAGAAAGTAGTACACGTTACATTCACCATCTTGCATGCAGTGAGTAATATTGCAGTGTAAGAGATGTTTGTATTTTTCTAAACGTTTGGTTTTATCCTCAAAAATTCAAATTCGAAATTAGAAGAAAGAAATGGAAAACTGGCTGTTTGACGTCTTAAAAAGTCTGCTCAGATGTCTTAGTGAGTAGTATTGTAGTGTAAGAGATGTGTATTTTTCTAAACTTTTGGTTTTCTCCTCAAAAATTCAAATTCGAAATTAGACAAAGCAAATGTCAAACTGGCTGTTTGACATCTTAAAAAGTCTGCTCAGGATGTCTCACTGAGTAGTATTGTAGTGTAAGAGATACTCTTATGTTTATGTTTGGTTTTCTCCTCAAAAATTCAAATTCGAAATTAGAATAAAAAAATGGAAAACTGGTTGTTTGACATCATAAAAAGTCTGTTCAAGATGTCTTAGTGAGTATCGGTCAAGATGTTTACTTTTTTACATTTACCTAATCACATTATAAAATTACTGTAAGGATATATAATTACCAAATTTTAAATGATTAAGAAGTATTAATATCTATTCAAACCACTTTTATATATCATTAAAAAACACTGCATACTATATTTTGAAAATCACTACATACTATACTTTGATTTCTTTTATTGCATTTAGGTTTTTTTTTTATTTTTTTTTTAACACCTACCATCCAGATTCCTTACCAGGTATCGATTCAACAGCCTTCCATTAATGCATGCCTGGACGCCTTCCCAGCCACAACCAAGCTCCCCTCCAATACTACCTGTAATAGCCTATAGGCGTTGATCAGCCATAGGTTATGTGTGGCTGCGCTAGTTCTAAACGTTTGGTTTGCTCCTCAAAAATTCAAATTCGAAATTAGACGAAAGAAATGGAATACCGTTTGACATACTAAAAAGTCTGGTCAAGATATCTCGGAAGTTTATTCTTGAAAAATTCGATTAAATTCGAACTCGTAATTTGTAATTTATAGTCTCCCTGTTAGGTAGTTAGGTGGATGGTCCAACATATTGCAACTCTTTCAATAAAAATATATATGCGATGCTTATTAAAAGTAGTGAATATTGATTAGCGTTTCAATAAAATTACAGTGTTGAACAATAACTTACCAATTCTGCTATTATCTACGAAATTTCATTATCTTACTTGTAAAATGAAACCCTGTACTTCTCCCTTTGAACAGCATTACATTCTGATTTGTTTTTGTGCATAAGGATTCATGTGGATTTTATTCTAAGTAATTTGAAAACCACTAAATTATTGTGTGAGGCTATACAAGCCTTTGCATAACAGCATATGTTTTTCTTTTTCTACGAGAAGGGAATGAAAGGATTATTTTGACGCAGCCAACTACAATATGTTTTCTCTGATAAGCCCTTGCTCTGGACTTCCACCAACCCTTTTATGCTGGTTCCCATGATTTTGATATAATTGGCTGTATGTTTCAGAAAGTAAATGTTTGGTCAAAACAATCTTACAGCGCATACCGTTTCTTAATTTCAATGAGCTGGTAAAGCTCGGTTTAGAAGTATCAAAGTTAAGCTATAAATGGAAGGGTATAATTGCACCAAGAGTAGGTGCATTCTATGGAGCTATGAGATAGTTTTTTTTGGTACAATCTACAAGATCAGATTTGTAATACTTGTATCATGATGAAGAAAAACTTTTTGTACATTCTACAAGATCAGATTTGTATTACTTGTATCAAGATGAATAAAAAAATCGATACTTAATTTATAATATAAAACAAAAGCTTTGTTATAGATTTTTTGTTTCATTTAATTATTTAGTATAAGTGAAATTGTTATACATTCGTTTTAACCTAAAACATTTGAAAAAGTGATGGGTGTTGACTAGATTTTTTATAAATTCAATTTAATCCAAAACTTTATATAGTTAAAGTTGATATCTAATTTTTTATTTATATACATTTATTTTAATCTAAAACATTTGAAAAAGGATAGGTGTTAACCAGATTTTTTATAAATTCACTTTAATCCAAAACTTTATATATAGAGTTAAAGTTGATATCTAATTTTTATTAAATATTTATATTTAATAGATTTAAAATTAAATAGATTTATACTAATTTAATTTCCTAAATCTTCTTACAAGTTTTGATAAAATCAATAAATCTAAAATTAAATATATAAATCAAATTTCTTAAATTCTTTCAAAACTGAAAAAATTAAATATCCCACTTGCTTAATAAATGCTATTATGCTTAGCAAGTTTGGTCATAAGTTAAGCATTTAACAAGCTTCAAAGTATGTGGCTAGGTGACTCTCTCGAAGCTTGTATGAAAATTTTGTATCATTGGAAGATTTAGAATTTTAGGGCTTTTCTATCTCCTATGATTTGGGGTATCTAATTGTCTAGAAACCCCCAAAATTTTGAAGAGGAATGTTTATTACTTCATTAACAAAAATTGTAGGAATGTGGAGATCGACATGTGAGATCAATCTATTTTGTGAATTGTAGGATTTCTGTATTCTAAAAAGTTCTAAGTAGATTAGGAATTTCGAGATCGATAAATTCCAAGTATGGGGATTTTCTTATAGAGCTAGCCAAGGTCCCGTAGAGATTAGTGATGTTGGTGGTAGCTTGTACTTGTTTGATGATCACTTTGTGAAGTTCAAAGCTAGATTATAGGCACGATCTAATAATTATGTTGAATTGATGGCTCTAGGATGCCTTCTAAAATGTGTGCAGGAAAATAATGTTAAAAAAAACATATATTTAATGAATCCAGTTTAGTTATAAATAGGATAAAAGGCCTTAACTATCTCATGCCAATTGGTGATTAATTGAAAATGGTGGTTATTTCTTTTGAAGAAATTTATTCCACTCATATTTATTGGGCGTTGAGAGGCGAATACCTTTTCAAAGGAAGCCTTATAGGTTGTAGAAGAAAATACCATGTTGGAGGACTCAACCTTAAATCTACTTAAGGTATGGTTTTCATACATGGAGAAATATGGCTCATGTTATCTAATACATCATTTTCACCCTTCTTTGGACATGCATTTTTTAAGCGTCTATAAGCTCTACATACATTTCACTTGAAAGTTGAAGTCTTCATGTAATCCAATATTTGTATATACTCCATTCCCTTTGTCATAATGTCAATGCCATTAGGGATCCCTTCCCAAAGTTCTAACTTTACACATATTTTTCACATAGTTGTTGAAGCACTCCATACATTTGGTATTGTCATCCATTATGATATACTTCCTTATCATGTTACTTATAGTCTTGAAAACTTCATTCCATGGTTACAAGGAAAGATATAGTATTTTAACCTATATAATGGCTAGATAAGCTTTAACTCTTAATGGGTCAAATTTGGGCTCCTAAAAATACAGTTTATAAGGAAATTCTTTGAAAAACAAAGACTACTCCCTATATCGTTCTTATCCAATCTCGTCTTGAAAATGAAGGTAATATACCCTATTTCCAACAAGAAGAATTTTGGAACATACCCTAGTTTTGAATTCCAATATTTGTGCATTCATTGTCTTCGGGTTATTTTACCCATTTTCTTGGTGGCAAAATATGATATCATAATTGTTTCTGCATGAATTAGGGTATTTGTGTTCACTTCTTTTGAATTTATTAAACCTTCATCCTCTCCTTCCTTAGCTTAACTATCCTAGCCCTATTTTTGAGTCCTAACTTCCCTTATTTTATTGTCGAGGATATGATTTAACTCTTAATGGGTCAAATTTGGGCTCCTAAAAATACAGTTTATAAGGAAATTCTTTGAAAACCAAAGACCACTCCCTATGTCATTCTTATCCACTCTCATCTTGAAAATGAAGGCAATATACCATATTGCCAACAAGAAGAATATTTGAACATACCCTAGCTTTGAAATCCAATATTTGTGCATTCATTGTTTTGGGGTTATTTTACCCATTTTCTTGGTGGAAAAACACCCTATCATAATTGTTTATGCACGCATTAGGGTATTTTTTTGTTCATTAATTTTGAATTTATTAAACCTTCCTCTTCTCCTTCCTTAGCTTAACCATCCTATCCCTATTTTTGAGTCCTACCTTCCTTATTTTATTGTTGGGGACCTGACTACCCTCTCAGCACCCTCTAATCCCCCTATGGCTTCCTCATCCATTACGACCTCTTGTAATTTTAGAAAAAGTTATTTTTTTAGGAAGATAGAGGGATCCTCTATTGCCTCAAGGAAAACAATTGAAAGGGGTGAGTGAATAGTTGACTTATGTTGTGCTAGGATATCCTCTAGCTCCCTTTGTATAACACAAAGTGAAAACAAACCTTTTCCTATATGATGGATTCCATTCTTTTTGACACACAATACCTTTATAGCACCTTCCACGCTATTCATTACCCCAAAAATAGTCTCTTTTGTTAATAATGTTCCATTTTCTTAATAATGTTTCATATATCTAAATTTCCATCGCCATGAAAAGAAAGGAATGCTTGATACAAAGGAGAAGTGAGGTGATCTTCCATTTGATTTTCTTTTAAGTATTCACCACATCTTCCCTTTCCTTCCCATGATGGTTTGATGCTTCATAACTATAACATCCCGCTCTGGCGCACTTACAAAACTTATTCTTTGAGGACACTTGCTCGCAAGTGATCTGGATTTTATGATGATAAACTTTTTCCTTCATTATGATATGTTAAGTTATATGACAGGATGTTT
>SNQJ01S0149781.1:3985-20258 GCA_010110895.2 Picea sitchensis | reverse complement strand
TTGGGGTCATCAATTCCTTGAAGGTGGTACCTTAAATTAGGAGAGATTGACATTCTGATTAGTCCACATGCTTTGTCATTCCTATTATCCCATTTAGATTTCTTATCATCATCAATGGGTGTTGTTTCCTTTTCCAAGGTAATCCAGTATAGGCCTTTACTTCTTAATAAATCTTCCATATGGGATTTCCATTGGAAGTAGTTGTTGTTGGTAAGCAAGACATTACTTGTAGAAGCCATATTAAATATGCAGATAATGTGGATTTAAAAACTGAAACTAATGATATGGATGGAAAGATCTCGAAAATTTATGCAGTTTTAAAAAAAAACGACACTAAAAACAGACTTTCGATGTGAGAGTTATGCCCTTTTAAAAAAAAGGCATAAACGGTAACCAGATAACCATGTGATAGTGTAAGTTGCTTTATGAAGTGACCCACTTTTATAAAGAGAAGTGGGGATCACTTTTACAATGAAGTTACCTTATAACAGAAAAGTTGCATGCAAAATAAATAACTCTAAAATAAAATATAAGGCTACTTATAGTGATTCACTTTTATACTTGAAGTGAAATGCACTTTACAATTTTTAGCATGAACTTTTTCAAAAAAAGTAACAAAAGAGAGACTTGAACTCAAGACCTCTTACTTAATACGACAAGTTTTAACCAAATGGTCTAGCAAAACATATTGTAATGTTCAGAAGGAGGATTGGAGGTGTTGTTGTTGTTGTTATTGTGGAATACGGCCTTGGAGAGTGTGCTAAAAAAAACTATTTTCACACAAGAAAAAAAATTCGCTTCTCGATGACAACAAGGGTTAGATCTCGATTAGCTTACCCGAAAGATGCACATTTTCCTATCTGTTTATGATTTTCTGAGATCGCACAGGGCGTGGGGAAAAGAGCATACGTATATCTAAAAGAGTAGCAACCCAAAAACAAAAAATACAAACCGAAATAAAATCAAAATAAAACTTTGCAAAAATTTTAAAAATACGTATTCAGGCTTTATACCCCCGGATCTGACTGTAATGATCGTATCTTGGGAAAATGGAAACCTTTTTGAGTGAAACTAAAAGTGTTCCTGAATGAAATGAGTTTTCTGGACGCAATGGAATAGTCCTCTTAGCCCATAAATGTACGAAAATGACATAAAATGGAGATGAGGCAACTCAGTTTCACGATCTCGATCTTCAACAGGAGCGAGTCTTCAAACAGGATCTGATACCATGTTCGCAAACACAGGTATTCCAACAAAGGACGAACACCTTCAGTAACCACTCACATAACTAGATCAAAGATCAACACACCGATGTTTTTACGTGGTAAAACCCCTATGGGGAAACATCCATGGCCCCAACCAACGCAGCCACTTGGAGCAGTTTATTAATGCAAAGAAAAAGATTACAAAGAGATTTTACAAGAGAGTTTCTCACAATCGATCATCGGAAAATGACCCTCCATGCTCTTTAAATAGGCCGAGATCATGGACCAATCAGTGTTAAGCCACAGATCAATGGTACATTAGATGCAGTATGGTGTCGAATCACTCTATGCCGTAGAACATATCATTGTGGTCGGTTCCCTAAGTACAAATGCATACTAATGCATACTAAAAACACACTAAGAAACACACTTTTACCTATGTGACATATTAGACCAAGTAGATCTTAACTAACTCCTAAGTGAAATACAAATATCCTAACAAAAAGTGCAAAATGTATTTCATATTGTCAATATTGAAAAATGTATGAGCATGACTTTCTAACCATGTCATTTATTGGACTTTGATTTAGGTGGAGCTCAAATGAGACGTCTAGGTGCAGCTAATGCACAAAATGGACGTGAAGGTCAATGTGGTATAGAATATAGCCATAGAGTAGGTAAAGGTTCAGTGGACCTAATTTGGATTGGATCATCATATAATTTGTCCTCTATATTGGTAGTTTTGGTGGAAAAATTGGAAGAATCATCTTGCAAGGCCATTTTAGTTGTATGTCCCAATTTGGAAAATCGGGTCTGAAACCTTACAAAGTCATTTTGAGACATTAAATGACATTTTTCAGTTGAAAAACTCCTTGGACATCCCTTGACAAATGTCTACACACCAAGACCTTTCCAACGATACAAAAATAACGTCAATTAGAGTTATTATACAAAATTTATGTCATGCAATTTGATCGACCTTGTTGACCACCATGGTAGTAGTGGATGCCATGTCAACCCATTACTCAAACATGTTGGGCTAGTTATATGTGGATTTTCAAGAAGATTCTAGAAGGTCAAAATCTTATCACTAATTGAGGGTTGAGGAAGCCAAAGGCCTAACCCTAGATAGCTATTGAGCTATGTTAAATCTTGATCTACAAGATGGAAAGTTCCATAGTTGAACAAAACATCTAGGAATGGTATTGAGAGAATAACAAAGGAGGATGAAGATTCCATAGCCTCCTTTTTGGGCAAAGTGTCATGGAAACTCCATAGTGAGTGACCATTCCTTTGTTTTTCCATTTGTATAACTGAAGAAAAGATGACAAAGCATAGGCCTCACCTTTAAGTTTGGTTTTCTCTCGTTTTGAGTTTCCTCGAATAAATCTTTTTTTTACTTGTGTGGGTGGTTTTGTTTTCATTTTCCTGTTCTCTTATTTCAATATTTCCATTTCATTATATAAAAATATAGCAATAAGATGGAGATAACAAATATGATATCTAGGGAAATAAAACTACATATTAAATATTCGACATATTATAAGATCTGTTGTGACAAAATGTTTTTAGTGGAATATCCATGACACTTTACATATCATATTGTTATCAAAATAAGTTTATTTGGAATTATTTGTGGGAAGTTGTAGGATTCGAGAATTGGTTTAACAACAAAGTCACAGAACCCTAATACATGGTGGACTAGTATGTTCATAATAACCCTTGATATCCAATATAAGAGAAATTTGTGAGGATGGAAGAAGAAGTCATTGATACCTCTCACGATATGGCCCTCCTTAGGCTAGCTATAGAAAAAACACTTGGACCATCCGAGGAGGTTGAAGGTTATAAGTAAGAGATCATATCAGAGGGGAAAACAAGATATAATGAAGACCTAAAAAAGGATTAGAGGAAAGAGCACGAGAAAGAGCAACCAAGTTCCAATGTCGTTACCCCTTCACAATATTTATTTTAAATGGAAGAAAAATGGATATCAAGCCATGCCAAGGTGATATCGATGGAGTAAATTTTAATCATTGGTCACAACAATTATAGGTCTATTTCACTGTTCAAAATAGAGATGAGGAGTATAAGATAAAAATTTCTGGCCCGAAATTAGAGGACAATGCATTAACCTAGTGGAAGAAATCCACATGGACACACTTAGGTTGGAGGGTGATCAGCCAGTAACTAAGTGGTAATATTTCAAAACCCTCATTCCAAGTCCCAATTCTACCTATCAAGTATGCTTGTAGAGGACAAATGGATCCATTGGCATTACTTCTATCAGAAGCAAGGGTAAAGTGAAAAGTACACCATTGTATTAAAAAATATGGCTATCATGTTTGGTATCTCTCCCATGAACCTAGATGTGCTCCTCAAGTATATGGGGAGTCTGGAGCTATTTTCAAAAGAAATTGATTATATTCAAGCCTATGACATTTGATGAAGCCCGTGTGCAAGAAAAATATCTAGAAAATATAGGCCACAATAAGGACAACCAAGTGGTTCCAAATAGAAAGAGCATGAAGACTCTTCCAAGGATGGAAAGAAGAAGTGGAAGGAAGAAGACAATAAGATGACAACCACTTAAAAATTGGGTCAGGATCCAATTAACCATTGTAACCATTTCAATATTGATGATCACACTTGAAAGGTGTTGGAAACTACATCTAGAGTTGAACCCTAAAAAACTGCAAGAAGGATGCCAAGAAAAAGAACCTTTTGACCATAGTTCAAGAGATCAAGTAGAGAGTATCTTAGATGTGTATTAGAATATTTCCCGCACTTCAATGCAAAATGAGGTGAATCTAAGTATCCTTCATCATAAGGAAGAGAAGAACATGAAAAAATTATTCCATATTAATATCGAGTTAAAATACAAAGGTAGATTCTCTTTTTGATTTAATTTCATAGTCCAATCTCATAGAAATCAATCTGGTTGAAAATCTTGGTTCGGATTTTCATGATCAGCCTAGCCCATATCCATTGAGGTGGGTAAAAAAGGATGGAGAGATCTGATCAAAAAACAATTTAGTATCAAATTTGTTATAAGTGTAATTTTATTTATGAAGTGGGATTAGATGTAGTACCCCTGGCATGTGTGGAGTAGTGTTTGGAATCCCCTACATATGGAAATCATGGATGCAAGTCTTCATGAGGAGAGAAAACTAGCACTACTTGATCAAGGAAGGGAAGTCTTTCATCATGAATCCACATAAAGGTAAAATATATATCTCACTCGTAAGTTCCATTCAATCTAAAACATTGATTACTTCAAGTAAGAAGTAAGATTTTCTTTTCTTATGAGGGAATCAATTGGGTGATGAATCAATAAGAGAAAAAACATCCCTAGAGGATGTACTAAAGAACAAAAAAACTAGTTAGAGGATTTTCCTATAGGAATACAAAGGAGTGTTCCAAGAGCCTAAAGGGATACCACAAAATAAGGTGGAGCATGACATATAGTTTTTGCATGAATCCCCATTACTCAATATTGGAGTAGTGTTTGGAATCCCCACATGAAATTATGGATGCAATCTTCATGAGGAGAGAAAACTAGAACTACTTGATCAAGGATTAAAGTCTTTCATCATGAATGCACATAAAGGTAAAATGAATATCTCACTGGTAAGTTCCATTCAATCTAAAACATTGATTAGTTCAAGTAAGAAGTATGCTTTTCTTTTCTTATGAGGGGATCAATTGGGTGATGAATCAATAAGAGAAAAAACATCCCTAGAGGGATGTACTAAAGACAAAAAACTAGTTAGAGGATTTTCTATAGGAATACAAAGGAGTGTTCCAAGAGCCTAAGGGATACCACCCAAAAATAAAATTGGAGCATTACATATAGTTGTTGCATGAGTCCCCATTACCCAATATTGGGTTGTATAGCCAATCCATTCTAGAATCAAATGAAGTGAAGAAATAGTTAGGAGCCACTAGATCAAAGCATAATTATACAACACCTCACATTACGGGTCACCTATTATCATAGTACCCAAGAAGTATGGGACTATGTCAATGTGTATCTACTATGGATATTTGAACAATATTACACTCAAGAATAGATACCCTCTTCCTACAGGATTGATGATTTTTAGACCAATTGCAGCATGCCAATTAGCCACCAAGTTGGATCTCAAATTTGGATACTACTAGGTACATGCCAAAGAATAATATACCTAGGAATACTACCTTCAATACAAGGCAAGGTTTTTATGAATGGTTGGCCATGCCATTTGGTTTTATATAATGCGAATACATTTACGAGATTGATTAATGATGCATTGCACCCATATCTGTATTTGTTTTTTATAGTGTATTTGGATGATATTTGGTTTATAGATCTACCTATGAGGGCATCTCTCATCTCATGCAAGTGTTAGAGACTCCAAAAAATCACCGATTCTTGGCTAACCTCAATAAATGTGAGTTTTTTCACCGGCCAATCATTGATGTATTTTGGGTATGAAATTAGTAAAGGGGAGATCAAGATACATCCCACAAAAATGGAGGCCATCATAAATGTCTAGTTCCTACTAATTTCAATGAAGTTAGGATCTTTGTTGAGACATCATAGTACCTACGGGAGTTCAAAACATCATTTTTAGTAGTAGCTACACCATGCCATAATAGTGAGTGATAAGAGTCTCTGATGGGAAATAATTAGGACAAACATTTCGATGACATAAAATGAAATATTAGTCAATCACCATTTCTCCCATTACCTAACTTATATAATCCTTTCAAATTAGAGATAGGTACAGTGGGTATGATATTGGAGAAATTTTGAGGAAAGGAGGTAAGTCAGAATGTTATCATTCTGAAATGTTTCATAAGGGGATTCTTGAACTACCCTACATATGAAAATGAAATCTATGCCCTATTTCAAGTTATTAAGAAGTGGAAGAGTTATCTGATGGAAAACGAAATCGTTATCCACATAGATCACCTTTCACTATAAATGCCAGGAGCCTGATGTCACTTCAACAAATAAGACATTACAAGTGGATGGGGTTTTGCAACAAATTCATATATTCATCAAGAACAATAAAATAAAACAAATGCAAAATAAAACATAGAAGATACACAATACAATAGAGACATAGATATATGTGGTTCTCCCAGTGTGGGCTACATCCAGAATCATTTCCTCTTTCATGTCTGCTTTCTCCCACTTCTTTTTAGTGTCTACCTACATTGCCTCTACATAACATTATGGTTCACCAGAACGGGTCAACAATAAATAATACAATGAAGGAGAGTATCATTAGGGGGTCTACTTAACCTAGTAAATCTTCTAAAACACTTACCAGAAGTTTGGGGTACATGTTGCTCTGTTGTTGTACATTTTGATTTTACGGTACCTTTGGAATTTATTTTTTTGTGATCTCATCAACCTTGTGTATTTTGGAGTTTTCTTTTCCTGTTTATTTCCTGTGATCTTTGTACATGACCTTCTCATTGAATATGAATTCTCTACTCCTAATGATTTGTGATTTTCATAATCCCATAGAGACAACAAAATCATTAACATTGTATCCAATAAAAGGTACACTTCTTGGATTTTTTCCTCAAGCTTTGTTTTATTTTATTTTCTCAATATGGACAAATGTTTCCTTGAAAGTCTTCAAAAGAATAGTTTACCTTTTTACCTTTTTACATGTAGAAGAAAATATGTTTTAAAAAAAGTGTTGAGGAACATATAGTAATCATTATGGTGAGTGCACAATAACCTTCATATTGGAAATCTAATGCTCCTAGAATATTCTACATCAATGTATACAATTTAGAAACTTTGTCCCTTTTACACTTTCTCCAAACTTTCAATTTGTAGACAAAGTGGCTATCTCTTTCCATTTATTTTATTTTCTTTAGGCCCCACCTATACTCAATGATCAAATTGGAACCCTCTAGACCATCGATGAGATAGGGGGGTCCCACCTCCCTTGACACCTCCACTTGATGCTTCTAGATTGGATATGGTGATGGGTGGGGGTCTGTTAAGCCCTAAATAGTGGCTCATTACCCATAGTGAGGCATATTACATTAGTAATGTTATTTTATTTATGTCATCTTTAGTTCATTAGTTGTAATTATACCTCCTAGTCTCTTATATATGCCAATGAAGTTTTCATTTGGAATCATCTTGTAATTGAACATTTATGTGGGCATAAGGAGGTTGCCCCTCGAAGAGGCTTATTATCTGAATTTTTTTTTTTTTTTTTTTTTTTTTTTTTTTTTTTTTTTGAGGTTTTTCTATGCTATAATTGATATTTGGTTCCAAACATATGGTATCATAGCTCGAGGTCTTGGGGTTTCAACTTTGCTACATCACGAGACACCTTGTAATTTTCTATAACTTTTTATACAATGATTTAGAAGGCTGCTTGGAGGTGTTATTAGATAGATCAAATGCGTTGGGTTAAAATTTCAGCTCCTGAGGCCTTATACTTTAGGAGATAAATCCCTTTCTAAGATGGGGTTGAAATCATCACAATTGAGTCATTGTGGAATTTTTAAGCTATAAAATGTTTTTTACGTAACATTTCAGACCTGAACTCTAGAGGATATTCATAGAAATTAGTAAGTTATCTTTGGTATGTTCAACTTAAGGTCATCTTACATTTGTGAATACCGTTGTAGAAGATAGGGTATCTAACTAGTTCTATTGACTAGTATCAAGCAGTGTTTTGGGTAAGACAATCATAACTTCTTCCTAGAGTATCCAAATTGAGTGAGACTAGTTGCATTGGATATTGGACAGACCGTAGTTCTGAAAATGCGAGTTTCATAATTTATATCAATTATTTTATCACAGAACACTATACAAGTGAGATCTCTGAGATGAAAATGTCAGTAAGTTGTGGGAAGTGACCACCATAAATTCCACTTGGCACATCCAATTTTGATCATACATTTGGCATTTCTGAGAAGAAATATCAGAGACCTACAAAAATAAATTTCATACTCAGAAGGGCCAAAACTTTGGAGATACAATAAAGGAATATTGTCTAGCGGCGGAACCACCTCAAAATCAAGTTTTTAAAGTGATACTTGGCCAACATGCCGCAAAAAAGGAGCGATACACCAAAAAAGCCTCCAGAAAAATCCTACTTGGACTCTTGATGAGAAGGTGAATAAATTCGTGGGGACATAAATGATTTACAAAAGAAGACAATAACAAGATGAACTACAAAGAGATGGAAGCTAAGTTGGGAGGCAAAAGATGGATGGTTTTAAAAGAGGAGATCATGGAAGGATTGAAAATTTTAAGTAATAGAGAGGACACCTTAAAGTGAAAATGTATCCATAAAATTCATGATGAGGAGACAAGGAAGGTGAATCCAGAATGTATAAACTTCAACTTTGGGTTAAATACCAACCCGTTCCTAAGATCGATATGAGGAAGTTTGATAGCAGGACCCTATCACATGGATACTTGGATGGAGCAATTCTTTGATCATATGTGCCACATACACAAAGGTATGAATTACTTCTTTATATTTAGAACACAATCAATTTTATGGTATCGATGGATTTTCTCTCACAAATCACTGGAGTCCTTGGACGATTTTTCACGGAAGAAATGATATCACTATGAGGATACAAGAAGCAATATTGTCTTTAGCCAATTGATAAATCTCAAGCAAAGTTTGAATTCTGAGCACATTGAAATTCCAAAGATTGAATCTAAAGGTAACAAATATTCCAAATGACCACTTACAGTTGATGTATTCATAGGAACTTTAAAGAGATAACATTCAACATGAGTTCACCTTTGGGAACGAATAATTGGAGAATGCATTTAGGGTGGCAAGAAATGTTGAAATAAAATTATGAGCTATGGCTACTAGAAGGACCAATCCTAACATCTATAGAAAAAATTCTCAGCTAATACAAAACACCTCAACCTACAAGAGTTTGACACCTCAACAATTGGAGGAAGAAAAGAAAAAGTTTTATGCTTTTAATTATGTGATAAGTATAGTAAGGGACATAATAAGTGTGGTGAGAAGAATTATTCTACATAGATTGTGAAGAAGAAGAATAACAGAACCATCTCAAGATGAAAATGTAGAAGCAATTTTGTGTGAAGAGTTGACTCTCCGATATCGTGTAATGCATTAGCTAAATTGTACTCCTCAAACCCTCAATATCGAGGATATATATAAAAAAAGGTAATGTCCTAATTGATCTTTGGCGTTACTCATAATTTCATTCTATAAATTAGCCAAAAGATCTCAATTGCTTTGTATATCAACACCAAAATTTCAAGTAATGATTGCAGATGGAGGAACTATCAATTTAACAGGAAAATGTAATAAGATCAATCTTACTATGGGGAATATGTAATGAATAGTCAATGATTTTTTTAACACATATGGGTAGTCGGCTGTACACTAGGAATCCAATGGTTACAATCATTAGGAACAATGGCTTTTTAATTTTCAGAACTTTTCATGAAATTTTCATTGGAAGGAAAATAGAATTGAGTTAGAGGTATCTGAAACCAGTGGGTGATAAGCTCTAATGTGACAAAATTATTGAAAAAGGGGCATGAAGGTGTTGTGCTAGCTATGCTCACTAGATGTTCAAACATCTAAGCCATCCCTATTCTAGATCTTCAAAGTATCATTGATAAGCATTCCAAAGTATTTGAAGATTTAAAGGTCTTCCACCCACTTGAGAAATCAAGATCATGATGTTCACCTAATTCATGGGAGTGTTCCTCCTAACATCAGGACATACAAATACCCTTATGCCTAGAAAAGTGAAATTGAGCACATGGTTGAAGAAATGCTAGGGACTTGCAATTATTAGACCTAGCCAAGTTCTTACTCTACACCGTGTAATGGTATTCAAGAAAGATGGTTATGGCATATGTGTCACGGATTATAGAGATCTCAACAGATCACTATTAAAGATGGTTCCCATTCAGATCATTGATGAATTGACCTATGAACATGGAGCAATCTTTTTTTCACAAAATTGGATCTTAGTTAGAGTATCATCAGATTAGAATGAAGAGGAAGAAGATATCCAAACAACATTTCGAATTCATGAAGGCCATTATGAATTTTTGGTCACATGCCTTTTGGCCTTACAAATGCACCTTCCACATTCCAAGGGTTGATAGATTCCATTTTCAAGCCCTTCTAGCCGAAAATTTGTGTTAGTATTTTTTTGATGACCATACTAATCTATAGCCAAGTCTTGGGAGGATCATGTGTGACATGTTGACAATGTGCTACAACTACCTAAAGGAGCAACAACTATAGCAAAACCATCCAAATGTTTATTTGGAGTGAAGGAAGGCAAGTATTTGGTTCATATTGTATCTCATGAAGGTGTCAAGGTAGACCCTAACAATATTAAGGCCATTATGGGTGGCTAATTCCAAAATATCAAAAGAATCTTAGAGGATTTTTTTTTTTTTTTTTTTTTTTTTTTTTTTGACACTATGGAAGAATAGTAGCACCTTTAATGGAACTAACTAAGAAGGATGCATTTTCATGGACTCGAGAGAGCCAACTTCATCATAATGATCCCAAACCAATTTTGCTTGAAACACTAACTTCTGACCCAGTTGTTATTGTTGTGCAAGTGGCTCTTGGTGTTTCGGTCTTATATTGTTTTAGTTATTTAAATGGTGTTCATACAATATATATCCAACACATGCAAGATCAAAAACATACTCAAGATATGGTGTTACATTATTTTAGTCATCCTTATGACCGTTAATGATGTAAACCTATTTGTTGCCTTAGGAAATTCGGTGTTTGAGTTCTTGAAGAGAGAGGAGAAAAGAAATTTTCACGAGAAAATAACTTGCATTTTCCCTTGTAAAAACACGTAAAGAAGTTTGCAAGTTGCTATATAAGTAGAGAGTCTTGAGAATGCCCTAATTCTTAGGAGTTACCATAGCTGGGGTGTGAGATGTTAGCAGGTTGCATTATAGCTATGGTGCGAGAATACCATCACGTGGGAAAACAAAGCGTTTTCTCGAATATTCTGAAGGAGAAACTTCCATGGTGAGGTGGCATCGAGATGGTTTGGATCTTACTTTCGCTTTCATGATTTAGTGGGATCATCCTAACCTCCTCACCTTATCCTCTTCAACTTATAAAAGGAGAGGAGTTCTCATGGAAAAAGAGATTAGCTTTGGTTGGCTTGGAATTATTATCTTGGTTGGAGTGGCTTTGAGATTTTCCTTTGTTAAGATAGATTGTGAACAACTATCAAATCTATATACTACGGAAATTCTTAGTGAAAGTGTGTGTGGAACGAAGGATAGTTGGAAGGACCTTACGACATCAAGGCCAAAAGTTGTAATCTCTTTCACATTTAATATGATCTGATAATATGATTCTTTCTTATAAAGCTTGTTGTGTTTTGTGTATGATTCCTTGATCATACATAGGTTTATATTGAGTTTATATGATATTGCTATGACTTTGGTAGAATTCTTTTGTAGGATCATCATTGTATGAGCATTGAGACGGAGCTAGGATGGTGATGGCAGAAGCGATATAATGGTATATCACCCATCCCTCTTTAGTTAGTAAATTCAATAGCTAAAACTTAAGAGGAAAGCGTCATGTTTTGGTGTGTTTTTTCTAGATCTAGGTGGATCTAGGAGATCAGTTAATGTCAAAAGCACCTAACGATTAGTCCGAGTGAATATTATCAGATCTATGCTCTCAGAATTCTTGGAGTGAAAGTGTGTGGGGAACGAAGGACAGTTGGAAGGGACCTTACGACATCAAGGCCATAGTTGTAATCTCTCTTTCACATTTAATATGATACAGTAATATGATTCTTTCTTATAAAGCTTGTTGTGTTTTATTGTATGATTCCTTGATCACATACATAGGTTTATATTGAGTTTATGATATTGCTATGACTTTGGTAGAATTCTTTTGTAGGATCATCATTGTATGAGCATTCGAACAGAGCTAGGATGGTGATGGCAAGAGGAAGCGATATTTAAACGGTATGTCACCCATCCCTCTTTAGTTAGTAAATTCAATAGCTAAAACTTAAGGAAAGCGTCATGTTTTGGTGTGTTTTTTTCTAGATCTAGGTGGATCTAGGGAGATCAGTTAGTGTCCGCACCTAACGATTAGTCCGATAACATATGGAAAGCACAAACATAGATCTGACCTTTATTATGGAAAGCATGAATCAGATACAATATAGAGAAGATTTGGAATAATCCTCAAATGGCCCTCACAAATAATAGATATGAGCTGCTACAGAATGCTCCCACTAATAAAAAAGATCCCTCCAAAGGCTATATATAAGTTGGAACCCAAAGAAGCCAATAATAGATGAACTCTCAACCCCCTTCGGCTGTTGGTACATCCTGCTGGTACTTCCTGCTGGCTGAAAAGGATCAATAATTCGGCCTTGTTGAAGGAGATGCTAAAATCGTGCCAAACTCCACCAAAATGTAGATCGGGACCAAGGAACCCTCTCCCGGAAGTCTGAAGCCCAAATACTCAATCCTCCTCTATCAATGGATGAAACCCTAATGTAGTCTACACCCTCCTGAAGCCCTGAATCACTCAATAGGTCAGTCTGAATGAAGGACACCTCCAAATCTTCTGAAACTCTCTAGAATGGTAGATTGGGCTATGAAAACCCCATAGGAGAAGTTTCAGGTTCATATCCTAGGTAAAACTCCCTAGATCTGAGAAATACTGAATCACAGGACATCCTCCTTGCCCCAAGGACATCCCAATCTGTAACTGAGGATCTGATGGTGATATCTCCTTAAGGAAACCCCCAAAATGTTGGTTGAGGACCTGCAAATAGAACCCATGTGTTGGGATTCCCCCAAACTCTCCTAAATGGCTGGATCGAACTCCTCTTCAAATGATGGTGCACCCTTGCTGAAAATTCCTAAGCTGTACAACCCTGCTATTCTCCTGAACTGATGAGTGGATATGTGATGAGTGTAGAATGGTGTGGGTGGAGTCTTTCATCCCCGAGACCAAGCTTGGAACAAGGTGAGTGGGTATTTCACCACTGAGTTTCTCACAAGGGTTTGTAATAGCAAAACCCTCAAATTGTATGCTCAAGAGCAAGAACAAACAATTACCAAAATCTAGAATGGCTAATAGGTGTGCCCCATCCTTCTATTTATATTTTTATTCTATTTCTCAGTTGAGTTAGGTTAACCCCTAGGGTTAACTCCTCCAGTTCTTCTATTCCTTCATTGAGTTATCTTTAACTCCTTTTTCACCTTTTCATCAAGTCAACTTAAGAATATAACCTTAGTTTAGTTGACCTCTCCCCTTAGTGTGGGACTATGGCCTAGTGGGGATGCCTAGGACACTGAGTCTCCTCAATACCTCTTCATCAAGAGGTGGGGGACATTACAGTCTGCCCTGCTAGAAATTGCTTGCCCTCAAGCAATTCCAAACCTGTTTCTCTCACCACTTGTTCATTTTCCCATGNTTCCATCTGATCAAGTACTCCTTGATGCTTTTGTTCCTGAGCCTCTTCTCACGAACCTCCAATATCTCCTCTGGAATCAACACACGTTGTCCTTCTTCATCCATAGGAGGTAATACCTCAATGGGTGTGATGTGTTGGCCAATGGATTTATTAAGGCAAGATACAGGGAAGATGTTGTGTATTCTTCTGCCCTATGGGAGCTCCAACTCATAAGCTATGGCCCCTATCTTCCTGCTAACCTTGTAGGGACCAAAGAAATGTGGTTGTAGCTTCTCTTCTCTGCTTCTTTTTATAGAATCTTGCCTGTATGGTTGGAGCCATAGATAGACTAAGTCACCAACCTAAAAAGTACGCTCAACTATGTGATTGTCTGCTTGGACCTTTTGTTGGTTTTATGCTCTCTGTAGATGATCCTTCAACTCCTTGAGAATGTCTTGGCTCTGCTGTATCCAACCCTGTACCATAGGTGCCCTACTATCACTAACGCAATCTCTACGAAAGATAATGGATCATAGCTATACAAGGCCCTGAATGGTGACATGCATATGGACACGTGCTGGGTGGTGTTGTAGCAATACTCTCCTAGGTGCATCCATCTGACCCACGCTTTCTGTTGCCCTTCCACATAATTCCTGAGGTAGCCTTCCACCCACTTCTTGACTATCTCGTTATGTCCATCTATCTGAGGATGATAGTTGGTACTAGGGGTTAAGGCCATACCAACCAATCTGAAAAACTCATACCAAAATGTACTCATGAACCTACTATCCCTTTCACTGACAATGTTCTTGGGTAGGCTGTGCAACCTGAAAATCTCTCTGGAAAAAAATTTGGCCACCTGTGCTACACTAAAGTCGGTAGCTATGGCAAAGAAGTGTGCAAACTTTGTCAACCTGTCCACTACTACAAAAATGCAGTCCTTCCATTGTGTCTTGGGCAATCCGGTGATGAAATCCATGGATATGCTTTCCCACTTGTGCTTTGGAATGGGTAAGGGTTGCATTAATCCTGTTGGGTGAGTGTGCTCATCCTTGTTCTCCTGACATGTAGTACACTCCTTGACGTGCTTTATTACATCTTCCTTGAGGCCCTTCCATGAGAACCTCTCTCTTACCTGCATGTACGTCTTACCGATCCCTTGGTGCTCTGCAATTGGTGAGTGATGACATGCCTGCAATACTTTGGCCTTGAAGGCCGATCTAGGAACCAAAAAGATTTGGCCCTTGTAGTAAATGAGGTCATTTATAACCCTAAAATTATCATCTTGTACTTGTCCATCCAATAGTTAACAGGTGAATTGATCCTTCGCATACTCCATCACCATATGGTCTTTCCATTCAACTGATACACTTGTCATGGCAAAGATGGATGGCCTCCTTGACAATGCATCAACGACCACGTTGTTTTTCCCTTTGACAAAATCAATGTCAAAGTCGTAGGCCTGTATTCTGCTTACCCATTTTTGTTGCCTCTCGTTCAAGTCCTTCTGCTCCAGTAGGTATTTGAGACTATTATGATATGATTTGACCACAAACCATGCACCTACCAAGTATTGCCAGAAATTGGCTAGTGCATGCATGATAGCCAACATTTCTTTGTCATAAATGTTGTAAAGTAGTTCAAGACCCCTGAGTTTTCGACTGTCATAGGCAAGAGGGTGCCTATTCTACATCAATATAGCCCCTATCCTTTCTCCTGAGGCATCACACTCCAAGGTAAAAGGTAGGCCGAAATCGGGAAGAGCTAAGACTGGGCACGTGCTCATCACCTTCTTCATCTTGTCCATCATAATTTGAGCCTCCTCATTCCATTTGAAGGCTCCTTTCTTAGTCAAACCGGTCAAGGGTGCACACAGCTGAGAAAAACCCTTAACAAATTTCCTGTAGTACGTGCATAAGCCCAGAAATCCTCTCAATTTTGTGAGTGTCTTAGGAGTAGGCCACTCCATGATGGCTTTTATCTTCTCCTGATGTACCTATACCCCATTTTCTCCGATGATGCATCCCAAGTAGAGCACCTCTGTCATCCCAAACTCACATTTGGACTCCTTGGCATATAGTGATTGTTCCTCCATGATAGACAGGATCTTATCCACATGCCTGAGATGCTCCCCCCACGTCTTGCTGTAAATGAGCAAGTCATCAAAAAATAACATCAGGTGCTTCCTCAGCTGTTTGTTGAACACATGGTTCATGCAAGATTGGAATGTAGCTAGGGCATTGGTTAAACCAAAGGGCATCACCAAAAACTCATAATGGTCGTAATGACACCTGAAAGTTGTTTTTGAGATGACCTCCTCCCTCATATTGATCTGATGGTAGCCAGAACGAAGGTCAATCTTTGTGAAGTAGAAAACTCCATGCAATTCATCCAGCAGCTCATCAATCCTTGGTATCGGGTACCTGTTTTTTATTGTTTTTTAATTCAAGGCCCTGAAGTCAATGCACATCCTCATAGTGCCATCTTTCTTCTTTACCAACACTACTAAAGAAGCGAAAGGGATAGTGCTTGGCCTGATGTGTCCCATGTCCAAAAGTTCCTTGATGGCCTTCTCTATCTCATCTTTGTACTTCTTTGGATGTCTGTATGGTGTGGTA
>SNQJ01S0149780.1:0-23351 GCA_010110895.2 Picea sitchensis | reverse complement strand
TAGGTATTTAAGGGCTGAGTGATTTGTGAACATATTAAAATGTTTTCCCAGTAAGTAGTGTCTGAACTTTTGCAGTGCGTAGACCATAACTAGGCCTTCCCTCTCTGTAGTATTATAGTTATGCTCTGATTCTGATATCTTTCTTCTTGCGAATGTTATAGGATGATCTAAATATCCTGGTCCTAGTTGTGCAAAAATATCTCTAAGTGATATGGTTGATGCATCTACATGTACGTGGAATGTCTTCTCCTAGTCTGGAAATACTAGTATTGGCATGGTGACCATTTTGTCTTTCAACGTATCCAGACCGTGTTGACAATATTCATTCCGCTAAAACTTGGTATCTTTCTTTAATAGTTTATCCATTGGCATGGTGATCTGTGCGTACCCTTTGATAAGTTTTTTGTAGTATCATTTTTGTCCCAATGTCGCTCTTAGTTGACAGACCGTTTTTTGTGGTGGTAAGTTAAAAATCACTACAATCTTTGCAGGATCTACTAGTAAGCCATGCTTTCATACTATATGGCCCAATAATATCCCAAATAGTGTTCCAAAGATGCACTTATTGATTTTTAATGATATCTAGCACTGCCTGCATCTCTCTAAAACTAATCACAAGACCTCTACATGGTCTTTCAACAAACTATAAATTGTTCACTCATCCAAGAATAACTCTAGAAACTGGTGGATAAATTCCTTAAATGCAATGATGACTACTCTGGAAAATATTGTTGGTACATTCTTCAGTCCAAACGACATGACTGTGTACTGGTAGGATCCCCATTCTGTAGCAAACGTGGTCTTGTATCTATCTTCTTGTTTTATCTTGATCTGGTGGTAGTCGTAGAATCCATCAATGAATGAGTAAACTTTGTGTCCTCCTATGTTTTCCAAGACTTCATCCGTGAAATGTGTAGGGAACGAGTCATGTAGTCATGCATCATTCAACTTCCTCAAGTCGACACATATTCTTATCCCTCCTTGTTTTCTCTCCCGAACTACCATCAGGCTTATCCATTCTGATTCTTCCACAGGTTCTATGATTCCGGATTCGAGCATTCTATCGATATCAGCTTTAACTTGCTGCTTATATATCAGATTTAGTCTGTAGGGTCCTTGTCTGATCAATCTTGCTTCATCTCTGAGTGGTATCTTCATTTCTCCCAGCTCTCCTTCTATGCCCTTCATTTTTGTAAATTTTGTAGGGAACAGATCATTGTACTCACGCAATAAATTTGTTATGCTTTCTGTTGTTTGCTCATCCCAGTAGTCTCCAATGCTAGCCATTTTGGGATTCTCCATTGTCCCAATGTTGACTTTATTCACCTTGATCAACGCAAAAATTACTTATGATTCTAAAGGTGGACCTTCCACTTCTCTCTCTCCTTCTTCTTCCTCGATCTGAATATCATGCAAATCGTATTCATCTCGTGCTTCTTCCTGCACATGGTAGCATGACAACAGTTTTTTCACTGTCTCTATGTTCCATTGTTGTTCTTCTGTTATGATTTCAAATTTTGGTTCCTGAATGAATATCACCCCTCTTATATTCTTAAGTGATATGTCTATGTTGGGATTCTCATGCTCGAATGAGAAACTGACTGTAAAATTGTGTTGCAATACTATCAAACTCTCAATTCCTGGTCTGTATACCAGTTTGATGGTATGCCCTCTAAAGTGTGTATGAAATGATGAGGCCATTCCTTTGGGGATGTCATTTTCCACAATGCTCTGCACTTCTCCAAGTGTTCCGCTGGTGCCCCCTGTCCGTCATACTTCTTTTGTTGGTTTCTTCTATGTTCTGTGCCAAACCTTATGCGTAGTAACCGCTTGCATTATCACCAATCCGTGATTGTTTTCTTGTGTGCGCCCCACCATCTAACAAGTGTGGCCTTGAGTGCTATATCAAGTGCCAAGAGTCTCTGATTTTCTAACACTTCATCCTCGTACTGTGCCAAGAATACTTCTAGATCATTCACTCCATGGAAACTAAGAGGTTCCCTTATCTCCGTGCATATCCATCTTACTACGCGGTTTATTCTTGCACATCTTCTTGTGGAAACTTCGTGTAGCCTTTGTTGCCAGTTCTCTAAGCATGTGTGAAGTAATGGTCCGCCAACTGAGTATCCCCTCTGCAGTTGGATTTACGTAATCTTCATCGTGCGCAGTTGTTCTATACAACTGGTTCATTTCCTCTAAATCTAATCAAGTAGGTTCTACAAACCTTTCCCCTTCTAATGGGTCCAATGGTGCGATGAACCTGTATTATCCTGACTCAAATGCCATTTTTTGTGTCTTTAAGCTGATTATGGCCTGGTTATCAAACTCCCAATCCAAGTCAAGCAATGTTGGATATGGTGTGGTGTCATCCACAATTTCAATCACCTCAAAGTCTTCTTTAGTGCACACTCCATCCAGGTCTATGGTTACTTCTTTCAGTCTGCCAATTGGTAGAACTCTGTGTTGGTTTTCTAGTTTTAGCTGAACAGGTGAATATCCTAATGTGGGATCTCCCATAGATTGCCATGTCTTATTTGATAGTACATTGACTTCAGATCCTAAATCCAGTATGATATCTCCCATATTGAAATATCTGATGTTGGCATTCAGCCTGAACTCCCTACTTGTTTTTCTCCTTGTATGTAGGTGATTGACTATTTTTTGTTCTAGTTTTCCTTTTGTCTCTATGCTACATATTTCTACTATATTTTGCAATATCTTGGTAGCAGATGGATCATTCAATAGTTTTACACATGATTGCAAAAATTCTTTGATTGTACTTACTTTTCCCAGGGGGTGCATTTCTTTGGTATGATCCAACAATGGAGGCATCTTGTACTCTGGCTCTTCCTTGCTTTGCTATGCAGTTGAAGTTGACACGATGTCTTGCTTCACAAATTCTTGTCTGGCTTGCTGAAATATTTCCTTCTCGTTCTGCGCATTGAATTGTCTCCTTGGTTCAACATTCTTCTTCACCCACTCGTGTTGTACTGACTCTTGTCAGACTGCATCATTTCCTATTTTATCTCCTCCGCGCGTAAGTATGTTAATATTTTGTCCTTCATCCCTTGCTTCGGCTGAAATCCATTGAACATTCTGGTTGTTCTGATTCCTCTTTTCCTGAATTTTCCCTGGTAACGTAGGACATTCTTCCGTGTCATGATCTGATGTGCGATAATACATACACGTTTCTAGTGGAAGTTGACATTCCCTTGCATAATGTCCCGATTGTTGACAATTATGACATACCACCGGTCCTCTAACTCTTCCAAAGCCTCCTCTTGCTCGTCATCCACCTCTGTAGCCAGCTTGATCTCCTCTCTATGCGTTATACAGAGGCACCTGATTGTACTGCGTGATATTGTACTGAGGTTGCGCGGTGTGATACTGTGGTTGCACGATATCATATGGTTCTTGTGAAGTGTTATACTACTAATGTGCAATATTGTATGGGGTTGGAACTTGGTTAAACTGTGGTGTGGCTTGCCCCGTCATCATTTCTTCCTGCACCCTATATGCATCTGATGTCCTCTCTTGCATCAAATCCATAATTCTACAATCGTTGTCATCGTGGCCCAATGACTTGTAAAAGTTGAAATATGACCTCTTTGGGTTTGTCTGGCAACTATGCATCATTGGGAAATGATATGGATCGTGGCCTAGTTTCTTATAGATATCGCACCATAGTCCTCCTATTGGTAATGGATTTAGCATTCCTTCTGCCACATACTGCGAGAATGTTGGACATTAGTTCTTGTGATGTCCTTTTGTCCTGCATGTGGTACACCAAACGACTTTTCATTTGCCCTTAATTTTGTTCTGGTTTAGCTGGAACGTTAATTTATTTAATTCCTCCTTAATCTCTTCGATGGCTAGATCCATTTGCTAATATTGGCTTTCTTCCAGTTGCAGAGCTTCCCTCAGAGCCTCTTCTTGTGTCTGAAACTTCTGTTGTCACAATGGATATTTAAATTCTGGTAGTAGTGAATTGATGAACATGTGCATGTGTTGCATATCAGTCATGAGGTATTTCAACTTTCCTTTCATTCGTTTGAATTTCTGGTCAATCTCCCATATAGATTCTCTAGGTTTCTGTCTAATTTCTATCATCTTGTTCATGTACTGATCCTGTGAACTTGGCTTCTAAAACTCATTTATCATCAATTTATTGATGTCTTCAATCGTTCTAGATGTCCTTGGTGGATTTTTTGTAGCTAAACTCATATACCAATCTAGTGCGCGATCTCTTACTGTAATCACTAGTTGTGCAAGTTTAGTATCTCGTCTGTGATCTATTTTGCTTCCCAAATATTTTCACAGATAAACAAATGTTTTTTCGGGTCCTCCAATGCTTCTCCTTTGAATTCTGGTAACCTAATGGTGGGATCGTGTCCTTCCATCTTGAATGTTGAACTACTACCTTCATGTTCTGTAGATACTTGACTAGTGATTCTTGAACTGGCTCCTCCAGTTGTTGTTCCTTGTGTAGATGTGCTTCCTTCTATCTTTCTTCTCTCGAAATTTGATTGTCTAAACGGTGGTGTTCTCTTTGGTGTATTAGTCACACATGGGTGTATGTGTTCCACACTGAAATTAATATGGATAGGATTTCTTCCTTCTCTTCCCGCTCTTGGACCTCTCTTCTTACTCTCATATGTTGTGCATAGGATTTCCTCAATCTTCTCCATAGCTCAAAGATCCTCTACCTCTACCTATTCTAGGGTTTCTATTATCTTTCTATACAAACTCTAGCTCCTTTTTCTTCAACCAGATTTCGATCTCTACTTTTGTGGGGTTCCACAGTCTCAACATCCCCTTCTAGCGGTTCATTCTTTTCACCTCCTCATCATCCGATTTAGTATTCTCTTGACCCACCTTCTGCATATCTTACAAATTTTCAATAGATCGCATGTACTCAATCCTATATTGTTCCAACCAACGACAACAGAACCATTTGTTGGTTATAATTTATACGTCTGAGTTTATATATTTAATACGCTTGACCTAGGGTTCATGTCTACGGGGATTCCAACAAAACCTCTAAAAATATCAGCCCTCCTAGTAAACCAAAAGGAAACGCAACACACATAGTGCACTGCACAGTCTCACCCGAGATAGTCTTAATGGGTGACTACAATACTCAAGTGTTTGCAGCCCAGGATTGAGTGGGACTTTGAGAAGTGTGCACTGCGAGTTCTACTCAACTTATTAACACAATAAACTTTCATTCATGATTATGCATGAAATATAATCAACTCATTCATTTATCATATCAACAACTACTTAAAACAATAAGGAAATACATGCATTCAATCACAGAACACATGTTTTATTGTGGCTCACCCCCTCCTGGGCTACGTTCACAAAGATCTGGCTCTCAAGTTCTTTTATTATAGCAGTTCCAAAAGTACAATGTCACGTGCTTTACAACTCCTCTCAGTCGGGTTGAATACATTATGAGGTAGACTATATCGTACCAGTCTCCTCAGCCTGCGATCTAACCCTCAATATCCACCCCCCTTACTTCTCTCCAACTCAACAACTTACAAAATTAGGTCGTATAGAAAATATTACAACTAGACATCAAAACGAGACTCCTCCTCAAGACCCTATATATCTGTCTCTATCTCATGTTCTAGCCTCTATATGAGACTTAGGTATCTATATTTATAGGTTTCTGGCTCATCGACCATTACAGGGTATTACATAAACCCTAACCCTAACGTTGTTAGGTCTTCCATGCATGCACGTGTGATGCTCTTCCTTCAAGCTGTCGTTTTCCTTGTGCATGCCTTCCTTCCCAAAATATCCTTTCTTTCCACTTTGGCCTGCTTCCAACAATTGTCTTGGATAAATTTTGGAGGGTCTAATATGTTGGCACCGGTTTCAAGAAAAAATATTTCAATGAGTTGAGCTCACTGCATTAATTCTTTCCAGTTGTGTTTTCCTTCTTTCCTCAATACAAATATCAAATTTGTGGGCAAAGCATTTTCATAACAACTAAAAATAATGAACTCGTTTGGAAACATTTCTTGAGGAATCTCATGAAGAACTTTCATAAATTTGAAAGAGAAATATTTAATTGTTTCTTCTTTGTTCATCCTGATTTCAACCAACTTCAAGAAAAGCGAATATGGATATTTTCTTGAGAAATACCTTTCAACAAACAAGTTTTCTAGTACATCCCAACTAGTGATGATTCTGGGCAGCAATGAATAAAACCATTCACTAGCATCTTCTCTTAAAGTCAAGATAAATAACTGGCATGCAACATCATTATGAGCCACATTAAAAATTTCACAAGAACTATCAAATTTAATCAAATGTTTATTTGCATCTTTTGAAACATTCTCGCAGAATGTTGGAAATTTTTCCATGGAAACATCTGGAAAGGGGTGAACTTCTCCTTGCAAACTGAGTGGGATTCTATGCAATCTTTTCTTTCTTTGGATATCTTCTCCTTTCATTTTTCCTTGAACAAATTATGTTGATGAAGGAGGCGAAATCTCTTGATATCCCGAGAAAAATTCCTCAGAGGAGTCTTCATATATATCTTCTTGAAATTCATAGATCTTTTGAGTGAAGTCACCAGGGCATGTTTCTTTAATATCTTGCGTTTTGAGGATGGATTTTCCATGAAGATAATCCTCCCAAATATTTGGTGTTTTTTTGGTTCCATAAAGGTTGTCACAACTGGTTTGTGACTGAAATTTCAACAATAAAACTTCAAGGCCATTCAATGTTCTTTAAACAAGGTTCTCCAAAACCCAATTCATCTTGAATGAATCTCTAAATTTTCTCTCAAACTGCTACCATACTGCTTCTAATCTTCCAATAATATCTTATCCAAAAGGTATCATATATCTTGAAAACAAGTTGTTCCCTAGTATGGTAGCCAAAAATGTTGACACATGAATCCGTCAGGACCGAAACAATAACCTCACGAGGACATTAGTCCCCCTTCATTTTTAGAGAGGTGGTTCTCCTCTTTGGCTAAAAGATATATCTTTGAATATCTTGGAGTAGGGAGAGTGCTAATCAGAAAACCCCAAATCTTTATTGCTTGGATTTAAATGAAAATTGTTCTTCAATAACCCAATATGATCTTTATGTGCATCAAAGGTCTTTTTACAATAATAAAATATTAAAGGAGGGATTCAACATCATAACTAAATTGTTATTATCATCACACACAATCTTTTTAATCATATATAAATACATCCATATCTTCTTCATGAAAAATAGGAGAGAATAATTTGATCATCTAAAATAATTTTAAAAGAGTATTTCTATCAATATCAAAAGAGAATTTGATAGGTCAACCTCAAATATCTCATACTTAAAACTCAAAGTTACAAGATACAATCAAGATCAACCCCAAAGAAATTCTTTGTGGAGTTTTATTCATGAAATATGTGCTTGATTACAAAATATTTTACGACCGTGTATGTGGTTGCAAATACTCCATGATCATATCAGAAAATATCTTAGAAGAATATAAGAAAAACACTCAACAACTCAGCCTTGTGACCAACTCTAAGATTCAAGCATAAAGCTATGAGAAGTGGTGTAGAAGAATAGAAAGAAGGGAGAAGATGGATATTACTTTCTTTTGATCAGAAACTTAATTGTGTATCCATGGTTGTACCTTCTTCTTCCTCTGATTTTCTTCCCTGCCCCTCTCACAATTATGATTATTGGAACCTTTGATGAAGCCTATCTTCTCTTTTTAAGAAGAGATTTTCTAACTACTTGAGTAGTTAGGGTTTCTCCCTTCTAGAAATTCCCGTACAAGTTTAGTCTTGAAACATTCCCTTCAATTAATGCATCATTAATGAATTCACATCATTAATATAAGTATATTGAAAATGGGTCCCTCTCATTTTTTAATAAAAGTTTTAATTAAACTTTTATTCTTGAAATTTAATTAATTTCCCTTTAAAAGAGGATGATTGTGTTTTAATTATATGGGAATGATAATTAAATTTTTATCCATGGAAATAATTTCATATGTGATCATCATCATCTTATCTTTCCAACGATATAAAAGTTTCCCAAATCCACTGCCTGGATCTCAAGATATGAGCTGGTGAAGTTGAGTTGTCACGCATGCCCATTAAAAATGCAGCTGACTATATTTTAATTTCTAGGGAAAATGTAGCAACCTTCATCCTTTGAAACCTATAACATCATATTCTACGTTTAAATACCTTTCCAACAGTATAAATTTTACACGATTATGACACCCGGAGCTCAATTTATGGCCTTTGCAAGATTGTGACTCATCCACCATTGATCAAAATTCGTGGACAAATCTGGGCCCTTGGATTAAATTTCGTCCGACCATTATTATATTTCTATGTATAAGGCTCTTATTGGATTCCACATGGAATTCATCCATAGGCTTAAGCAGGTTTCCATGTGATCTAAGGAATTTTTTGCATATGGCATAAGATTAAAGGTGATTGCTTAAAATAATACATAAGGTTAAAGGTGAGAGATTTAAATAATGGTAAATCATGTTTAGATGTGAAATGTATTAAGTGTGGGAAGGTGAGCGAGAGAAGGGGAAAGGGTAGTTAGGGAGGGGGAAAGGTGTAGATGTTGGAGGTGAGGGGTATGACGTAGGGTGAGGTGAGGGGGGAAGTTTTTGTAGGTGTCACAGTATCGGGTTGGTGGGTTGCGAAGGTGAGGGTGTATGAGAGTATGGTGGGTCCACCAACTTGCCATGTAAGTATGTGATTTTTTGTGAGGGGAAAGGTGGGGTATTTTAGGAGGGGAATTTTGTAGGGAGTGGAAGTGAGGGGGTGGGAAATGTGGGGAGTGGGGAAGGGTTGGGGAGTGAGGAAAATAAGGGGGCGAGGTGAGTTTGTTGGGGATGGACGTGAGGGGATGAAGGGGAGAGGTGAGGGAGTTATGGCGAGTTCGACCGACCGCCATAACTTAAATAAAAATTAAGTATGGGATATGAGGGGTGAGGGAAGAGAGGATAATGACATGTGCCCACGCAAAATACCATGAATATTTTTTATGGGTTTTGAACCCAACACAAGAATATTTTCAAGGGTCTTGAACTCAAAGAAATTTAAAAGCGCTTCCAAAATATTATCTTTATTCCACATGAAAGACATGTCTTTTTCTTCTTTAAAATTTAAACCTGGATATCTTGAGCATACGAACTCAGATTTCCGATCCAAAAAATGTGTGACGAAGTTGAGGTCTGGGGCCACACAAGGAACTTATAATAGTTAAAACAAATTCATCTTCTGATATCAATTTGTTTTTATTAACCCAAGAGCGGGAAAATACAGATGAGCAAATTTTGGTCAACACCTTATTTTTGAGCTTGGCAATGAGGAGAGGCTATGCGTTTAACTCGCCGTGCCAATTACATTGAAATATAGTATGGAAAATAGGCATGATTTTGGCATGCTTGGCATTTGTAATAATTTATAGCCTGCCATTTCTTTTAGGAAGAGGTGAAGTGAAAACTATATGTGACTATTGGTCACAAGTTCATAAACCTCTTCCTAATTTTCATCAAAGTGGAAAGAATCCTATGGTTTTGGTCTCATTATTTGAGATTACTGCCTCATGGTTCCCTATATATGACTCTTATGAAACTCATATTTCTCATAGAAATAGGAGGCAAATTGGTTTTGGAAAAACACCAATAAATATTCAAACTTTCACATGAGACACCACCTTCATGTGGTGAGCATTATTATAGCATCCCACTAATTATAGGTAGCCAACTACCTAATGAACACCTGTATCACCATCGTTTTTCACTAAAAAATGAGATAGGAAAGATCATTCTAGAATTGTTTAAATTCAATCTAATCCATCTTAGTACCAACCCTACTCTTCTCTAGTTTTCATGGTTATAAATAAAGAGGGCTCTTATTACATGTATCCCAACTTTTGTGCTTTTCACAAATTGACCATCAAAGACAAATTTTCCGTTCATATCATTTACAACCGCTTGGATGAAATACATATAGAAAAAATCTTCACTAAACTTGATCTTCATTTGAGTTATCACCAATTTATAATGAAGTAAATAGATATTCCTAAAATTTATTTTCACATGCATAAGGCCATTACAAGTTCCTAGTGATTCCTTATGGTCTTAGGAATGGACCATCCACTTTTTCAGTCTCACAAACAAAATCTTTTGACCCTTTTGCACCATTTTATCCTTTTCTTCTTTGATGATATCTTGATCTATAGAAAAAATTGGGAGACACATGTGTCACATGTGGATCAAGCCTAAAAAATCCTCTAGAATAATTGATTATTCATCAAATGTTCCAAAGGTGCTTTTGGTGCATCAAAAATGGAATATTTTGGTCACATTGTAAATCAAGATGGAGTACATGTTAATCCTAATAAAATACTGGCCATCCCTAAATGATTTCAAAAGTTTACATGGATTCCTTGGCCTCATTGGTTACTATATGAAGTTTATGCAAAACTATGGTAAAATTGCAGTTCCCCTCGCCATCTTTCTTAAGTAAAATTTATTTGGCTAGAATTTTTCTATAGAATAGGAATTTTAGGATTTAAAAGAGGCTATGTGTACTAATCCTATCCTAATAATGTTTGACTTCAATAATAATTTCATCTTGGAATGTGAAGCACCAAGAAAAGGTATTGGAGTAGTGTTAATGCAAGAGAGATTCCACTTGGAATTCACCAGTAAAACAATGTTTGATAAAAACTTGTGCAAATCAACCTATGAAACAAAAATTATGGTTATTCTTCATATAGTTTATACATCGAATCCTTTGCTGATTAGGTGTCATTATTATATTAAGACAAACTGTTGCAGTTTGAAATGTATTTGAAATACTTCTTGGAGAAAAGGTTGTCTTCACAAAAGTAGAAAAAGTGGGTCACCAAAATGTTAGGCTAAAATCATGAGATCATATACCAGAAGGGAAAGGAGAACATGGCGGTGGATGATTGACTAATGATTTATCTAGGAAGTATGAGGAGGAAGGTTCCCTATTTTATTTGTATTTACCAATGCTCGATTGGATAGAGGAGGTACATCAAGAATGGTTGGTTGATGCCAAAAGTGGTCATATTGTCCAATATCTCTAGGTATACCCACATACACATATGGGCTACATTTGGTAGAACAATGCTTTTTCGTATACATGGTGTATATTTTTGGTCCAAAATCCAACATTCAAGTCATGGATTTTAATTGATTTACATTAGTCTCTCATAGTGGATCACTCATGGTTTTAAAAAACATATGAATGTATTATTCTTTCATTCATTTGGGATGGCTTGAAGAATGGGATCTACACCTTTGTGGCAGAATGTGATACATGCCAAAGGAACAAGGGTGAAACAGTGAAGCCTCTAGGACCATTACAATCTTTACAGATTGATGCCAGACTTTGAACTAACTTTTCAATATATTTTATTGTGGGGCTACCTAAAGCAAGAAAAAAATGGGTCATCGTGGTGGTTTTTAACCACCTTTCCAAATATGCTCACTTGTGTTAAATAAAACACCCCTTCAAAGCCTCAACAATTGCATAAGTCTTCATGGAAAATGATTTTAAACTACATGGCATGTCTTATTCAATCATGTCAAATCATGATCCTACATTCACCAACAATGTTTTGTAGGAGTAGTTTAAACTACAAGGTCCCTAACTGAAAATGAGAATGGTATATCATCCTCAAACACATGGTTATACATAAGTGGTAAATAAGTGTTTCAAAACCTATTTGAGATTTTTTGCCTCATAAAGGTATGCACAATGGGTTCAATGGATACGTCTTGCTGAATGGTGGTACAATACCACCTATCATAGTGCTACCAAAATGACAACCTAATAGATGGTCTATGGAAAAAAATCCCCATAGTTTTCTTGTAATTTCTATGCACATCCAAGGTTCAAGAGGTGGAAGAAAACCTAAAAAACATGTGTTGATGTTCTTTGTACACTCAAGGACAATTTGGTATTGGCTCGTAACAGAGTGAAGAAACATGACAATTTTCATTGATCTAAGCACCACTTTGAAGAAGGGGATCAAATGTTCCTTCATATCCAACAATATAAGTAGACATCACTCAAGGAGTAGAACCATAAAAAAATTTCACATAAGTTTTATGGATCTTGTCTAATACTCAAACATATTGGACATTTTTCTTACAAGTTGGCTCTCCTATCCCACTATAAGATATTCCCAATATTTCATGTGTCCTTCTTGAAGAAAGTGGTAGGGACAAATGGTAGAGTTCAAAGCCACTTTTTTGGGATGGATTGAAGAATGAGATCCACACCTTTGTGGTAATATGTGACACATGCCAAATGAACAAGGGTGAAACAATGAACCCTCTAGGACCATTACAATATTTACATATTCCTACCACACTTTGGACAAACATTTCAATGGATTTGATTTTGGGGATACCTGTATCAAGACAAAAAAATGGTCATCGTGGTGGTTGTTAACCACTTTTCCAAATATTCTCATGTGTGTCGTAAAACACCCTTTAAAAGCCTCAATAGTTGGATACGTATTCGTGGACGATTCTTTTAAACTACATGGAACGTCTAATTCAATTGTGTCAAATCATGATCCTACATTCACCAACAAGTTTTGGTCAGAGTTGTTTAAACTAGAAGGTGCCTAATTGAAAATGAACATGGCATATAATCCTCAAATATATGGTTAGACATAAATGGTCAATAAGTGTCTCAAAACCTATTTGAGATGTTTTTCCTCATAAATTTATGCATAGTGGGTTCAATGGATAGCTCTTGTTGAATGGTGGTATAATACCATATATCATAGTTCTACAAAAATGGCATCCTAATATGTGGTCTATGGAAAAAAATCCCCATAGTGGTATTTTAATTGCTAGGAACATCCAAGCTTCAAGAGGTGGAAGAAATCTTGAGCATATGCATTGATGTTCTTTGTACACTCAAGGACAATTTGGTATTGGATCGTAACAAAGTGAAGCAACATGCCAATTTGCATTGATCTAAAAACAACTTTGAAGAAGTGAATCAAGTGTTCCTTCATATACAACTGTATAAGTAAACATCACTCAAGGAATAGAGCCATTAAAAAATTTCACCTAAGTTTTATGGATCCTATCTAATACTGAAACATATCAGACATTTTTCTTACAAGTTGTCTCTCCTATCCCACTATACGATATGCCCAATATTTCATGTGTCCTTCTTGAATAAAGTGGTAGGGATGAATTGTAGAGTTCAAAGCCATTTTTTTGGGATGTCTTGAAGAATGAGATCCACATATTTGTGGAAGAATGTGACCCATGCCAAAGGAACAAGGGTGAAACAATGAAGCCTCTAGGACCATTACAACATTTACATATTCATGCCACACTTTGTATAGACATTTCAATGGATTTTATTGTGGGGATACCTAAATCAAGAAACAAATCGATCATCATGGTGGTTGTTAACTAACTTTCCAAATATGCTCACTTGTGTGCCATAAAACACCCCTTCAAAACCCCAACAAATGCATAAGTCTTCATGTACAATGCTTTTAAACCACATAGGACTTCTAATTCAATTGTGTCAAATCATGATCCTACATCCACCAATATGTTTTTGTAGTATTTGTTTAAACTACAAGGTGCCTAATTGAAAATGAGAATGGCATAATATCAAATAATTATTGCTTGTGGGTATCAATAAAGAATTATGTGATGTTTCAATTCTTTGATGTGAATTTATTTGTGGTGTATGTTTTAATTGTTGTTTTTTTAACTTTGTGAGTTGGGTTGTGTTGTGTAACTCATGTATCGACCTTGTTGTTGTAGCAAGTGTTATCAAAGTGAGCTGATCCTATTGTCAATACTTCTGAGTGGAAGATGATTATAGTAAGAGAGGAAAGTTGGGGAAAATTATCTAAGGTGGGTGCAAAGCAACTACTGGATGGTGTGGAGGTGGAGATTTAACAATCAAAGAGTTGTTTCAGCTATCTATAACAAAGTTTCAGAGATGGAATGGAGAAGAAGAGGTTATATAAGGCCTAGAAGACCATGAAAATATGGTGTTGACGACGTTGCAACAATGATGAGGAAAATGATGGAAATAATGGGTGTTGTGGAAGCAACACAAAGGAGAGGTATCACCTAACAAGATGATAGTGATGATGAATAAAAAGTGGATATTTCAATAGAATAATTAGAAAAACAAGTGACAATTGAAGAGAGAATGATTAGGTGACAAGAAGTATTGGAGGAAAACCTAGAATTGAAAATCTTATCTATTCTGGGAGTGCAAATCTTGAGGAAATTGATAGATTGAATAGGAGAAATAGAAAAATACTTTGAATTTGAAAAAAATAATGATTCTATAAGGCTTAGGTTTGCATGTATAAGGCTAAAAATTCATGTTTCTTTATGGTGGGATAAGTTGAAATTGGAAAGGGAGAATGGAAAAAAACAAAGAACTAAAACCTAGAATGTAATGGTAGCAAAGTTCAAAAGAAAATTTATGCTTGTAGAAAATGCTTTGAATATGTTAGGGACATTGCATAATTTGAAGCAAGTGATGATGATATTGAAGGATTTCTGGGGAAAATTTTAAGCACACATACTTATCTTAAAGTGTAGAAAACTCGTGCATCCTAAAAATCCTTCAAATGCCAACTATAAAATGGTTGGCGATACTTTTGTAAAAATATTCAGATCTCTAAGGATTTTAAATACTTTCTAGAAAAGTTTGGCATTTGTTTAAGTAAACAAATTTTATCCTATAGAATTTGGGTGCAAAACATTTTTGGAAAAAAATAGAAGTTGAAGAATCATTTTTGGAAAAACAAAAATAGAAAACTAGTCCAATGGCAAAATTTAGCCCCTAAAATTTCCCCTAAGGAGTTCACTAAGGAATATTATATACATTCAATCAAATATAGACAAAATTATGAAAGTCTAGAATCCATTACAAGGTATGTGAATGGTTTGAATTATGCCATTCACGATGAATTTGATGGGTTAAATTTACGTTTAGTTGTAGAGGCTTATTAAGTAGCCCTGAGAATTGATCAAAAATTGTAGAGAAAGAAACAAACCGTGAGGATAGATCAAGGATTTGGGAGAGAAAAAATGAGAGAAAAGAAAGAATAATGTGAAGTAAGCTCCAACACTCTAGACCAACCTACTATAAAAGGATTTGATGTTGATAGAGGAAGAGGGTTGATAAGAGGAAGAAGTAGAGGAGGTAAATTTGAAGGAATTTTGTTCAGATGTGGAGTGGAGTGCAAGGCCTTATGGAATTTGAATGCCCAAAATTACTAAAGGAAGGAAGAATACAAGATGGAAAAACTCATATTTTTTAAGCAAAACCAACAATATAATTGAAGTGATTGAATTAGGGTTAGAGATGGGGGGAATTTGATGATGAGAAGAATATTGTTGTAGCCCAATAAAGAGGTTGAAATAGAACTAGAAAAAAGGAAGATAATATCCAGAATGAAAAGCAAGATAGAAGGTAAGTGTTGTAATTTGGTTATTGATAGTGGTAGTTTAGAAAATTTGGTGTCTATTGAAGTTGTTTAGAAATTCAAATTTAACACTTCATCCAGATGCATATAGAGTGTCATGGTTAGAAAAGGGGCATAGAGTCACTATGAGAGAGAAAGTATTGATTAATTTTAATACTGGAGAACATACTGATAGTCATATGTGTGATGTTCTTCCCATGGCTTCCTATCACCTATTTTTGGGAAGGCCATGAAAATTCGATATAAGAGTAATGTATGATGGGAGAAGAAATTCCTACCAATTGGAGAAGTATAGGGAGAAATTTAACTTACATCCTTTGAATGAAGAAGTGGATAAGATTGGGAAAGTGGCGGTAAGTCCAATCTTAGCATATGTGAAAGAAGCATAGTAGTAAGAGCCTATGAAGCAATGGGATTATGAAAATAAAGAGAAGAGTATTGGTGCCACAATAGAAACACTTTTGAAGGAGTTAGTATGTTTGGAGGAAATGTAACAAAGAAGGTGAATGATTGTGGCTATGAAGGAGACAACCACAAAATAGGGAGAGGATAATAATAACAAAGTTGAAAAAAATAAGAAGGATATGCTTGTGTATTAAACGCAATAAGTATTGGGAATGGTGCCTAAGAGGGAGGATGGGGAGGCAGTAAGCACCATTGGGTGAGAACAATGTAATTCATAAAGAATCATTTTGTTAAATGGTAAAGGGGTAGTGCAATAGTGTGGAACTTAGTTTCAAGGAATGAAAGAAAGACTAAAGAGTGGTGTAGATATAAAGCAGTGTTGGGTCAAGACATTGAAGGAAATTTTGTGGAAGTTAGTGGAAGAGATTGACAGAGGATAATGTATAGTCTACAAATTTTGTTCACCTACCTTTTGATACAGATGATAAAAATTTCACAACCAAGGGAGTGTAATGTGGGATCATACTTGGTTTTGAAAGTTATCTCGCATAAGCTTTAAATTCTCAATTAACTTGTTGTTATGTTGTTTATTTCATTTTAAATTTAATATAACTTGAGATATAATGTTGGTGCTAGATTAGAAACTTGGTAGAAATATGAAAATGAGAGAGAGTTGAACTAACACTTGAAATACTAATTCTTTACCAAAAGCATGATCATCAAAATCCTTTCCTAACCTGATGATTATACCTCTATGCATTTATTAGGAAAAAATATCAGAATAGTTTGTAAATTTCTTTGGCTATAAATGTATAATGTCTTACTCGTTATTATAGCTTGATAACCATTACAAGTACACAATTTGACATCAAAGCAATGGATCCCATTCCATCATATGGATAAATCATGATGCATAAGAGTATGGATGGAATTATGAATATTAGGAATCTTGATGACTACCATTGACCAAGAAGAGGATGTGATTTTACCCTATTAAACCCTCATGTTTCATAACTCATAAAAGTGCCTTCCACAATATATAAGTGGATCTATAGGAATTCATTTCCAATTCAACCGAGATTCCAATGGAAGACAAACAAAATTGGAATCCAATTGATTCCATGATAGTTGAAATTGTTATAATTATTTCATTTCCATTTTCTATGTATAAAGTGCAGGCCAATGAAGGATGAAGTTATTTTGACTCTCGTAAAATTGAGTTGATGGATATCATAAAAGAATTATGTGATTTCTAATTTCTTTGATGTGATTTTATTTGTGGTGCATGTTTTAGCTGTTATTTTTAATGGCTTTGTGATTTGATTTATGTTGTGTAGCTATGATAGTAGCCTTGGTGTTGTATCATATAGTTTCCTCATTATTTATTCTAGTATGAGACGTGGCCACCACAAGGTCGAAAGAGGTTGGATTATAGTATCTCAGACTCATCTTAACTAATGGAACATAAAAAAAAGAAAATCAAATTAATAATGTCGATAATTTTAAGTATTATATCCATATGAACTTTAAAGATAATATTTTCAACAACAATGAAATCATTAATATTAAGAGGAAGTTTAAATACTACACAGATTACATAAATCCTAATTTGTAAGATTAAAACTATTTTATCAACATTTCAGCTTAAAACAAAATGAGTATTACCAAAATCAGGACCAAGGTTCATTACCTCCATAATGAAACTATTCGAGTCATTGGACTAACCTAAAAACATATTAGGGTGAATGGATTTGTAAAATTTGGGATACTTAGGAGGTTAAGGATGATCACCATTTCCTTTTAACTTGATCTACCTTTAATAATATGAGCCATAACTTTATATAGTTTTATAATGTAACCACTCTTAGGGCCTCCTCACTTATGCATATATTAATGACCTTGGTACTTTCATTTCCACCATGTTCAAGTATATAAATGACATTTTGAAAATTATTTAGTCTACTTTCATTTATTTTTTTGATAGACCTTACTGGTTTCAAGGGATGATAGTCATAAAATTGAGCTTTATAATGGTAGAGTGGGAATATAGTTAAACAAAAGCCAAGAGACTAGGCTTGTGTATGTAATTCAAGCATAGGAGTTATTGGTTGTGGATATCATAAAATAATTATGTGAATTCCAATTTATCTAACGTGAGTTTATTTGTGGTGTATGTTTTATTTTTTATTTTTTGTGGCTCTGTGAGTTGATCTATGTTGAATATCTATGATAGTAGCCTTGGTGTTGTATCATATAGGTTCCCCATTATTGCTTCTAGTATGATTAGTAGCCACCACAAGGCCAAAATAGGTTGGACTAGAGATTTCGAGACTCATCTTAACTAATGAAATATAAAAGAAGACAATCAAATTACTAATATCGATGATTTTAAATCTTGTATCCCTGTGAACTTTAAAGATAATATTCGCAACAAAAATGAAATCATTAATATTAAGAGGAAGTTGAAATACTACACGATTGCATAAATCCTAACTTGAATAATTAAAACTATTTTTCCATCAATTCAACTTATAAACAAAATGACTATTAACAAAATAGGACCAATGTTCATGACCTCCATAATAAAACTAGTCAAGTCATTGGAATAACCTAAAAACACCTTAGGATGAATGGATTTGTAAAATTTAGGATATTGTTGACAATTTGGTTGTCATTGATGTCAACCTTGATAGATAGGTGAAGTATAATTGATTGATTAGTTTGAGAAGCATTTCCAATATTGGACATAATGTTATGAAGATGACTTGAATGTCAAGCATTGTCAATATTGGACATAATGTTATGAAGTTGACTTGAATATCAGTARAAAGATAATATTGACTAATATATTGTATGAGATTGATGCACTCATCCTATATTGTATGAGGTTGATGAAATCACCCTAATGGAAATATGGTTTCTGGTGGATTGTGTCATTAACATCCATGCACAAAAATAAATTGTGAAGAAATCGTCCATATAAAAAGGGTAAATGGAGAATCCAATATGGATGCATACAAATCACAAATAAGAATAAGAATGTTGGACATGGTTTTATAGTGTTTCCATTGATGTAAAATAAGATTAGTATGAGCATTAGTATAGTCACCTAGTAAACAAATTTGGTATAAAAATCTCAGCAAGAAGTTGAAGAAGTTGAAAAAGTCAAAGGTCGAAGTCAAAGAAATCGGGGTTCAAATAGAAGAGGTCGCAGAAGTCGAAGGTCAAATTTGGATAAGTAGAAGAAGTCGAAATCGAAGAAGTTGAAGATCAAATCCAAAGTCGAAGTCGAAATCAAAGAAGTTGAAGATCAAATCCAAAGTCGATGTTGAAACCGAAGTAAGTTGGGATGACCAAAGTCAAATCTCTCAAGTCGGTTTTCTTCTTAGTCAAGTCGGTCCAAGAATGAAGTAACCTAAATATCGAAGTCGAAGAAAATTGAAATTGGGAAATACAAGTTGGGTCGAGGTTGAAGCAAGTTGGGTGGACCAAAATCGAAATACTCAAGTCGAAATTTCTCCTAGTTGAGTCAACTAAAAAGATGCCCGTCAATCGAATGAGGAAGCAAATACAAAAAAGGGTAAATACCAAGTCGAATCTTTAGTGACTAGCAACTGAGAGGGAATTGATTTTAATATCCACCATCAAGTAAAATGTTTACAAGTTGATTTTAAATAGTCACCAACAAACGAGATATGTGGAGGTCGATTTAGACATTCATGAAAAGGTAAAATGCACTAAAGTCGATCTGATATTCGATGGCGAAAGGAAAATATGGGAAAGTTTCTTTCAAAGAACCACATGTACCGGCCACCTCGCACATGTTCTGGGGAAAATTTCATTAAGCTAGCTAATTGGGCATGTTCTGCACAAAACCCATGTCATAGAATTGTAAAATTTGTTTCCAACACACTAGAATCTTCGTACAAAATCAATGTCTAATTTTGTGTACAAAAATCAATTAATGAAATCACAATTTGTGTTAATTAAATGAAGGGGTGCAATGTTTCATTACTAAAAAACACAATGGTTCAACCTTATACCTTTTGGAAAGTATATAAGCATAAAAAAAAGGTGAAAGGAAAGTGTCTATGTGGGTTTTACATAGAATATCTAAAGGGATAGCATAGTCCAAGGAAGAAAGACAAGATACTTATGTAACGAGGGTGGAAGGGTGGAGCAAGGAAGGACTAACATTATTTAATGATTAAAGTATGAAGAGAGGAAGTTGGTGCTTCCTAGGGTTCGTTCCCTAAACATGGGAATTGGTACTTCCTAGGGTTGGTGCCCTAAACAAGGGAGTTGGTACTTCCTAGGGTTGGTGCCCTAAACAAAGGAGTTGGTTCTTCATAGGGTTGGTGACCTAAAACAAGGGAGTTGGTGCTTCCTAGGGTTGAAGCCTTGAACAAGTAGATTGGTGTCTCCCAATTATTATTGTAGCTTGTATTATTGTATTGATTTTATATTCAAGTTTATTGTTATTGATAAATTGTTGTTAATAAGTTAAAATTATTAAAATTTTAAGTAATTAACCAATATTGATTCACCCCCTCTCTTAGTATTGACCAAGTTTCTAACAATTGGAAGGCATATTCTGAAGCAATGGATCAGCAAGAGGGAATGTCTTCCAATAAAGAACCTATGTTCAAAGGGGATGATTATGCATTATGGAGTGTGAGAATGAAAATTTATCTCATGGCCCTTGGATGTGATGTTTGGAAAGTTGTTGAAAGTGGTTATACTACACCATATACCCCACCTACTGATATTGTTTCAAATAAGTTACGCAATGACAATTCAAGAGTAGTCAATGCTATTCTAGGAGGATTAACCAATCATATATTTGTAAAGGTAATGAGATATGGGACAAACTGAAGGTCATATATGAAGGAGACAACAAATTCAAGGAAGCCAAACTACAAACCTATAGAACTCAGTTTGAAAATTTGAAAATGAAGGAGGAAGAAGACATAGTTGAATATCTTCAAAGAGTTGATGAAATTGTCAATTCAATCAGAACATTTGGGGAAGAACTCAAAGACAAACACATTGTCCAAAATATCCTGAGATCATTACCTATGAGTTATGATGCCAAAATTTCTACCCTTGAAGATAGACCATATCTCGATAAGCTCAGAGTATATGAACTATATGGGATCCTTATAGTATATGAGATGAGAACATGACAAGAAAAACTAGCAAAAGGAGAAATTTCCTTCAAGGCATAAAAATCAAGGAAGAAGCAAGAGCAGGTACCTAATGAGTATTTATCAAAGATATATGATGAAGAAGTAGCTAACTTTATGAAGAAACGCAATAAAGGGAAAGTTTCCTCTGATATGCTTCAATTGTGGCAAAGTTGGACACTTTGATAACAAATGTCCATATCTCAAGCAGGAGGATAGTGTGTAATAGAAAGATTTTCCTCACTCCATGCAAACTTGCTCAGAAGGAATTTTCCATTTCCCTATGAAAACTTGAAGTCCCCTTTTTGCAATTCCCATAGCTAAAAGACATATTTTTTCCACATATATGTGCCCTAACAACTATACAACATGTGTATACACAGGTTTCACCATTACAACCCACGTACATCGGGTTTTGTGATCAAAATTAAAAAATGATGTCGGGTTTCCATGTCACATCATGAGATCCATGATATTTGACCTTCCATATACTGGAAATGTTCTGACTCAACCCTTCAGTTCCATTTGAAGGCTATACATGGGCCATATCCAAGTTGTGGAGAAGAGGAGAAGAATTCAACTTTGAGATAAAAATGACTCTGGAGAAATTATTAACTTCATATTGAGTCTACATCCCTTTGTCCTTTTAAGTATGAACAGATTGTTCAGCCCCCAAGCTCTTCCCTATTTGATGGAGAACCTCATTGTCTCTCTTATATGATATTTCCTTTGGTGGAGGATTGAAGTGGTGGATGCCCAGCTGGAAGGGACTTAGTTTCTCGGTTCCAAGTGTTCCGACGGGGAAGTTTGTCATTCATACACTTATGATGATTACATTTTTATAGAAATACTCTTTTCTCATATAATTAATGTCTTGCAAATATTTGAATTTTTATTCCATGGGAATATTTGTTATGAATGTTGATGGATTATGTTATTATATGTGCTAACTTTGTATATTATCACCATATGCTTGTGTATATTGGTTGTTGAGGACAAGTTGCAGGTGTATTTCTTTGAGTCAAGTGCTCAACGGTGGACTTCATCGAATGTTTGGACAAGGTAGGCTCTTTATCTTGTCTTGTTAGCATATTTATTTATATAGCATACTTGAGATTATAGTTGATTTTTGCAGTCATTTCTGTCTGTAGTGGTTTACCCCATGCCATAGAGTGATTTTCCTCATAACAAAATTGGTGACCATACTGGGGATTGAATCTTATTTTCAGGGTTTGGAGTGTTTTATCCTTTGATTTCTCTCGTTTATCTTGAGTTTCTTGTCGTATGATTGCTTGAAATCCTTATTTCATTGAGAGTCTAAATTTCTTGTCCTTATCCTTAACCTGGAAGTGTTTCAATACATATAAGCAGTTTTTCCCCTGACAGACGCGTACATACGTGAGTTGTCGTTTTGTAGGAAGCGTATATACATGGTTTTCTTCTGCACAGTCACGTACATCATCCTTTTTTTTGCTTGATTGTTGATTTTTTTGTTTGTTGGGTAAGTGTTGATATTTGTTGAGTCTTCCTAGGTCTCTTTCATGAATGTTAAGTCCCTACAGAGTGATAGGAAAATTTTCTCTGGTTGAATTTTTGAGCGATTTTTCTTTCTCATCATCCTTTTCATTGGTTGTCCTTGCATCCTGGGATGGGTTCTTGCTTCTTGATATTCTACTTGGTTTGTCTTTTTTTACATAAAGTAGGGTATTTATATCAAGTTGTTGTTCAGTCCTTGCATTTCCATTCTTTTATATTGAAAATATATTAAAAAAACATACATTTTTCATTGTTGGCATTTGATCTTTTGGGATCTTATCGTTGATATTAGTACATGTATGGAAATATTGCATCTTATTTGAAATCACAGAATTGAATTGAAAGAATCATTTTGAAAATATTATCATTTATTGGGAATTGAAGTTAGGACTTTGCATTATATTCATATTCATTTATTTTACTTGCTAATTCATAACATCATCAATTTCACGGCCGCACCTTTTGAGCAAACAAAGCTACTAAAATTAACACTCGTAAATTTAAAATTGGTTAGAAACAGTGTTATTTTTCAGGGTGCAAAAACTAGCTTAAGATTTAGAGCCTTGGAATAGGATTTTGTGAGTAAACTTCTCCAAGGCTATTAAATTCAACATATGTGTCTGATTAAGGGAGTTGTGAAATCCATTACATAATTGGTGACTTCAAGAGGCTCCACTCACACCAGAGTTAAGAACGAGGTCGCGT
>SNQJ01S0149779.1:17678-41029 GCA_010110895.2 Picea sitchensis | reverse complement strand
ATTCTATTTTATTGAAAGGCCTTATTAATATTGACCTTTATTACATCCGAATACATTGATCTACCTATGTGCGGGTTAGGACCCTAACATTTCCTTGATATACTTATGGCTAGCAATAGTGTGAAAAACCATGAAAAAATAAGTTTGGTCTTAGATATGATGTTTGTTGGGCATGAAACCACTTCTCTGTCAATCATCATTCACCTGCTTGGTGACTCCCAGCTGGCCTTACAACAGTTGAAGGTGAGAGAGACATTTTTTTAATTCTGTTTAATTTGAACAGTCACTTTGTAAACCAGTGCTCCGTTTTGGGTTTTGAAGGCTGAACATGAAATAATAGCCAGCACAAAGCAAGAGAGACTGAATAGCCATTACAGCCAGATGATATTTACAAAAGGTGTAAGTTTAAAATATAAATTACACATTATTCTTTTGTTTTTGAATATAAAAATATATCCTATCCCATTGCCACTGTAAAATCTCCATGAAACATGTGCACATAATGTTGCTGTATGTTAAATCAATTGAAATACTTTCTAAACCAAATCACCATGAAAAATTAAGAGCAAAATAAATTGCATTCTCATTTTTTTTTTTGGCATTTTCCTTCTTTCTATTAATAATGGTATCCATTATATATTTAATGAGGGTCTTTTACTCAGAATTGTTATTTATGTGAGATATATTATAAATAAATTGAATTATAATTGGCTTTTAGGAAATTCTTTGGTCACAAGGAAATACACAACCTGATTTTTATCATGTAAATACAATCAGTGGGTTGATGGTCACGAGGGATCAAGGCACTTTTTAAAGCTGTACTAGATATTTTAGTGGGCTCCATCTGTGTGAAGATATGTATGATGGTTTTTTTTTTTTTTTTTAATGTATTGGTATGTATGTAAGACAAAATCTTTTTCTTCTTTTTTTAAGTTTTGTCCACTGTTTGGATAGTCTTACAAGTTAGATTTTGAAGAGCTTTTTACTGTGTTATGTGTTATGTAGCTTCTCTGATATGGCTAGAGATTGTTACTCAATGTTAATATTATAATTGTAATGACTTTGATATTATATCTTAATATAATGTGCAATTTTACAGATTAAAAGTGATGTAGAGAATTAGAAACTCAAAAACTTGAAACCTATCATGATAGAATTTTACATGATGACTTATATGAAAAAACACTGTAAGAACAATTCTACTGTACATAGAAGGATAAAGTTATGTCCAAATTATGAATTTCAGGTGATCAATGAAGCTTTAGGCTATGGCAACGTAGTCAAATTTCTGCATAGAAAAGCATGGAAGGACATCAAATTCCCAAATCGTTAAAAAAATTATGATATTAAATGATTATATTTATGATCTCGCTTGGAATAGAGAAATGATTATTTCTGATTCCATTTTCGTTTTAGAATTCCAAATCCCTGCAGGGTGGAAGGTGCTTCCAGTGTTAGCAGGGGTGCATTTAGATGAATCCCTTTATAAAGATGCTTTGGAATTCAATCCCTGGAGATGGCAGGTTTGAAATTTTGGATTTATTTTATTTTTTTATAATATAGATTTTTTTATTCGAAAATTAAAATTATCAGAAAGATTACGTAAGGACGTGATATATATATTGTTTTGCAGAGTTCATATGCAAAACCATTTATACCTTTTGGCGGAGGTCCAAGGCTTTGTCCGGGATCTGAACTTGCCAAAGTGGAGACTGCTTTCTTCATTCATCATCTAATTCTCAACTTCAGGTATATCATTGCCTAACCCAGAAACAAAAAGTAATGTATTAAAATTTCTCTGAAATTATTTATATCTAATTCAGAATAGAACAAAAACCTAATGGCAGATGGAAAGTAGAAGAACAGGATTGTGCTCTAGCGTACCCATATGTGGAGTTTGAGAAAGGATTACCCATCGTCATCGAGCGTGTCATTTGAAAAGTAAAAAAAATATCGTGTATTTGGAAGAATATAAAGTAAAAGTTTAAGCTTTCTTTATTAGAAATTGAAAAAATCAAAAGATGGTATCCGTATTTAGATGTATTCAAATTAAAATTTTGAATTTTTTAGAAGGGAAATTGTAAAACAAAAATAAAATGTTGATTAAATTTGTTAATTTATATTATTAAAGTTTGATTTTGAAGTGCTAATATAGTATTTCAAAAATAAAATTAGATTTTGGAAATGGACATAGGGGTGTTATAAAGTATGAAAAAATGAAATTGGATTTTGGAAGTGTGAATATGGATCTTAAGAAATGTGAATTTTGATTTTTCAAATAGAAATTTTGATAAATGAATTTAGAATTTCAAAAATGTGATTTTTATTTAAAAGTGAGAATATCTAATTTTGAAAGTGTAAATTTGAAATAATGTGTATTTAAATTCTTAAATGTGAATTTCAATATTAATATCATTTTTTTTTAATGTATGGACTAATAAAATAGAAAAAGTGTTCTCATTGCATTGAAAAAATTATACATTTTTATTAATATTTAAAGTAGATTACAATAATTATGATTTCCAACACCACCCATGAAAACAGATAAAAATTCATACATACTAAATCAATGATATGAGTTGGTGTTTCTTACCAACTTTGTTATGTTATATCCAAACACTATAACTGAAATATTATTGAGATAGCAATTGACCTTCAATATTTCTAACAAAATAATAAATAAATATCATTAATGTATAATCTCATCATTCATTTTATTCCATCAATGGGAATCATTAGCACTCTCACAATTATGTCCAATAATCCATTATTGGGTTTTTTTTAACAATTTCTATACAAAACGTCGTTTACCTTTTGTTGATACTCAAAATCACAACATTGAATAAAACTAGAATTAAACATAAATAAAAGGAAAAAATATAATGTTGTTCCCATTTTTTTTCTTATTTTTGTAATGTTGATCATAAAATAAAGCACAAAAAATTTTAGAGTGGAAAAAATTAGAGGAATCAATTTGCAGGGTCATTTTAATGACAAGTCTTAGTTTCGAAAATTGGGGTTTGAAACCTTTCGGAGCCATTTTGAAGCATCAAATGACATTTTTGGGGGTCAAAATTTTCTTAGTTTTAGCTAATCCCCTTGATGATATTATACATATCAAGACCTTTCAACGATTCAAAAATCACATCAATCGAAACTCGTATGCAAAAGTTATGTTTCTCGCAAGTTGACCTATTGTGTTGACTACCATGGTATGAGTGGATGCCACGTCATCCCCCATTACTCATGCATATGGGTCTAGGCACATATAGAATTTCAAGAATATTCTAGAAGGTCCAAAACCTTATCACATCAAGTTGACCTACTGTGTTGACTGTCATGGTACAAGTGGATGCCATGTCATCCCCCATTACTCATGCATATGGGTCTAGCCACATATGGAATTTCAAGAATATTCTAGAAGGTCCAAAACCTTATGAGTTGAGGAAGTCAAAACCCTACCCCTAGATGGATATCGGGTGATGTTAAATATTGGGCCGCTAGGAGGAGAAGGGGTTCCATTCTTTGGCATGGTATTTGTTCCATAATTGAGAAAAGCACCAAGGGATGATATTTTGAGACCATAACAAAGGGGTAAGGATTCTATAGTAGCCATACAGGCCACAATATCAAAGGAAACTCCACATAAACTGTCTCTTTCTTTGTACTTGTATTTGAAGAAAAGAGAGTAAAGCAGCCTCACCTTCTAGATGGGTTTTCTCTCATATTGGGTTTCTCAAGTTATATCTCATTTTTATTTGTGGATGGTGTGAGTATTTACTTATGTTCTCTATTTCTCGCATTTCATCTATTTCATACATTTTAAGCAGAAAACCAGTAATTAAAGAATATGAGATTTAAAGGAAATTAATCTTCAAAATAAATATTTTAATATTTTATTAGATTTGTTCTCACGAACTATCCATTGAAATATCCACGAAATTCTGTAGATTATTGAGAGTTCATACGCTACCTAATCATGCTTAAAATATTAAAATATGCAACTAAACAAGTAATAAAGAAGGTTGTGCACAATAATATTAAAATCTACAACTAAAAAGTGTGCACAATAGAAGCAATACAAAGATTGATAAATTACACCTACTGCAACCAAAATATCCAGATTTTATTTCATAAAATATTATCTTCAAGATTACATTTAGAAAATATAATGATTCAAGAAACCTTGAAGTTGAGCCTAAAATACTTTAAGCAATCTTAGATTTGACACCTCACAATGAATAAGAAGAAAATCAAACGAGCAAGTAATAAATACCTTTGTATTAATACATAGTTTGTGAAAGGAGTTTAAGCAATTAGTCATGGAATGATAGGATATAGGAACAACAATTAAAACAATCAGAAACAATAATACCTTAGTGCTAGATTCTAAAAATATTCACCCACATACTAGTATTCTCACCATCAACCAACACCATTAAATCTTCAAGAAAATACAACAAAATGATGTTAATCTCAAATTGGTGGAGTTTTAACATACCTTTTTCATTTTCTGTGTGTTTCTTAATGTTCACCTTATAAAAAACTTGGAGCAATTGAAATAATTACTAACTATTTTTTAATTAAAAATAATAGGCAAATCATTAATAGTGACCTTTTAGAATTATGAGAGTCAAAGATAAAATAATCAAAGTACTCAAGGTTCATGACTTATGACAAACTTAAATGAGGGAAAGTCCACCACCGAGCACAACTTATATTATGAATCGATTCCTTGAAAATGATAAAAATTCAATCAATAATAGTTCATTAAAAGGGGGAAACCTCCTTTTACAATATATTCATTGTACAAGATGAGATAAGATTATCCTAAGACTGGGTCTCCTTGGTATATATATATATATATATATATATATATATATAGGAAACCAATTATAATGAAAGGGTACAATGAAAGGTTCTAGTCGACCTACTAATATAACACTACAAATGTAATAATTCAATATCTAGGGCTTAATAAGGGGTTTTACACATAACATGGGGCTTTGTTTAGGGCTTAACATGCCCCTCCCCTTAAAACAAGTGTTGTACTTAACACTTGACTAACTACAGGTGTTTATGCATGAACAAATCATCTTCCCATGTCACCTCTTCCACTGATAGATTCTTCCATTTGACGAGGTACTCAATAATTTCTCAAATTCTCAGTGGTTTAATCTTTGTTTCAAGGATTTTTTCTGGTTCTAATATAATTTTCCCTTCTTCATTAATCTCAGGTAAAATAGTTTGGACTATGATCTTTCCATTGATTACCTTCTTTAAGAAAGAAACATGGAAGATTGGATGTACACCTAAAGATAGAGGCAACTCCAATTTGTAAGACATACGTCCAATCCTTTGCAACACCTTAAAGGGGGCATAATATTTGGGTGCTAATTTATTTTCATTATTTTGTTTCTTGAGGGACATCTGTTTATATGGTTATAGCCTCAAAAATACCCAATGCCCCACTTCAAATTCCCTTTCACTACAATGTTGATTTCCTTGTTGTTTCATCCTATTTTGTGCCATAACCAAGTTGTCCTTCAGTAGTGAGAACCTATTGATGGTTCCCTATGTGATCCTCCGCTGATTTAACCTTTGTAGTCCCTTTCAAGGGTGGTGTGATGGATGGAGGACGAAATTCATAAAGTACCATAAATGGGGACATTTTTTATGAAGTATGGAAGGATGTGTTGTACCACCATTCTGCCAAGGGAAACCACTTGACCCATTGTGTATGTTTCTCAAATACAAAGTAATGAAGATATCCTTCTAGACATTTATTCATAATCTCAGTTTTCTCATCGAATTGAGGATGGTAAGATGAGTTGTGAGCCAATTGAGTACCCAAACAAGAAAATGATTTAGTCCAAAAATTTCTAGTGAAAATTTTTGGCGACTCCATGTAAATTTTGAACAGTTTCCATGAATGTTGTATCTATTTTTCTTTCTTTAAAAGGATGAGAAAGAGAAAAAAATGGGCATACTTTGTCAGTATATACACTACTACCATGATGACAGTGTTTCCTTCAGATTTGGGTAAACCTATAATAAAATCCTTTGAAACTTCTTCCCAACATTGACTTGGTATAGATAATGGTTGTAGGATACCTGGCATCTTGATTATCTCTCCCTTGTTCTGTTGGTAGACCATACACAAACACAAAATTTTGAACATCAGTTTTAAGACCTTCCCAAAAAAAAATCATTCTTGATCCTATGGTAAGTTTTCAAGAATCTTGAATGTCCTCTTATAGGAGAACTGTGTAATTCTAGAAGGACCTTCTATTTGAGTTGGGAATTCTTACATAAATATAGGAAATCATGATACCATAGAAAATCATTCTTCCATACAAATATATCTAATGAAATGGGGTCCTCTTGTAGTTGTTGAATGATCTTGCATACCTCTTGATGTTTCTTCCATTATATCCTTGTTTCTTCCACCCAATCAAATTGAGGAATATAAATAGCACATAATGAGCTCTTTGTTTCGTCTTCTTTCCTTAAAAGTGCATCTGCCACAATATTGTGTTTTCCTTTTTGTAGATAATTTCAAATTCATAACCTAGCATATTTGTAACCAATTTTTGTTTCTTTTCTGATGATAATTGTTGCTCTAAAAGTACTTCAAACTATCATGATCTTTTTTTACTTTTAAGTGTCTTCCTATTAGGTATGGGAGTCATTTCTTAATTGTGTGTAGTATAGCCAACATTTATTTTTCATAAATGGGTTTTAGCAAGTTTTATCCTTTAAGTTGGTTTCTTTCAAAGGAAATGGGCCTTCCTTACTTGCATTAAAATTGCACCAATGCCATGGCCTAATGCATCACATTCCACAATAAAAAAAAAAATGTCAAATTAGGTGTGGCCAAGATAGGAGTTGTACACATAGCCTCCTTAAGTTTTTCAAAATCTTTGGTTGCTTCTTGAGTCCAAGAAAATGCTTCCTTATTTAAAAATGTTATTAGAGGTGTTGTTATTTGACCATAGTTCTTGAAACACTTGTGGTAATAGCGTGTCAATATTAATAATCCTCTAAGTTTCTTTAAGGTTTTTGGAATTGATCATTCCCTCATAGATTTAATTTTGTTAGGGTTCACCTTTACACCTTCGTGAGACACAATATGACCCAAATATTCCACTTCTTGAACCCCAAAGGCACACTTGGAAGGCTTTGCATAAAGTTGTTTCTCTTCCAATAGTTGTAATACTTTGTCAACATGTTGTACATGCTCTTCCCAAGATTTGTTGTATATTAGCATGTCATCAAAAAATACTAACACAAATTTTATAAGGAATCATTTGAAAATAGAATTCATCAAACTTTGAAATGTTGAAGGTGCATTAGTAAGTATAATTGGCATAACCAAAAACTCATAATGACCTTCATGTGTTCTAAATGTTGTTTTGGGAATGTCTTCTTCCCTGACTCTAATTTGATGACATCCCGAAACAAGACCCAACTTAGTAAAGAACATTGCTCCATGAAATTCATATAATAATTCATCAATGATAGGAATAGGAAATGTATATTTGATGGTCATTTTGTTGAGCTATCTATAAGCTAGACACATATGCCATGAACCATATTTTTTTGTAACCATCACCACTAGTGACGTGAAAGAACTTTGGTTAGGTTAAATGATGTCGGCCTATAACATTTCTTGGACCATACGCTCAATCTCACTCTTCTGTGAAGATGGATACATGTAAGGCCTAATGCTAGGTGGTATACTTCCTAGATGAAAATGAATATTATGGTCATGATCTTGAGTAGGTAGAAGACCCTTAATAATTTCTCCAAATACCTTTGAATTATTATTGATAACTATTTGGAGATATAATGGAGCAGAGGATATAGATGTTTGAACATCTAGTGAGTAATTTTGTCATGCCATTAGAGATTATAACCTTAGAGGGTTTCCCTTGGATACATCTAAGCTCAATTCCTTACCTTCTAAGGAAAATATCATGAAAATATCTTGAAAATTAAGGCCCACTATTCCCAGTGATTGTAACCATTGGACCCCTAATACAATATCAACACCACACATTTGGATGGTAATCATGGGACTATCCAATAAATACTCCTCTGTATTGAGATTAATATTATGGCACTTCCCAAAACAATTTATGGTACCTCCATTTTTTAATCATTACTTGAAACTCTAGTGTTGGAAATACAAATAAATTGAGATATTTTTTTAATTTGTAATTGATGAAGTTATGGGTACTGCCATAATCAATCAACATTGTTACCTTTTTATTTTTTATGTATCCTTGTACCTTGAGGGTTTGTGGAGTACTGATGTTGTCCAATGCATGACAAGATAATGTTGGAGTAGTCTCTTCTAGATCTAGATATTGTGATGGTTCAAATTCTTGATCTTCTTCCTCTTCACAATCTATGTAGAATAATTTATTCTCACCGCATTTATGCCCCTTATTATACATGTTGTCACAATTGAAACATAGTTCATTTCTCTTCTTTCATCCATTTTTTGAGGTGTCAATATTGTCGATTGAGTGGGGTTAGGAGAGGGAACATGGTGTTCATTATAGTTGTTAGTGGCCACCCTTCTAGTAGCCATATTTTTTTTTTCCACTTTATTTTCCATACTGGAATCTTTCTCTATGGATTTAGGTTCGAAGAGACACACCTCATCTTGAATGTTCTCCTTTAAAGTGCCCATAAAGAGATCTAACAAATCATCCTCAAGAATGTTATTTACCCTAATACTTAATCTCTAAACTTATGTGGATATTCCACTAGAACAGTTCGTCACAATGGATCTAATAAAATATGGAAATCTTTATTATTAAGGTTATTTTCCTTTAGATCTCCAGAATATTTAGTGATTTATTTTTTTCTTGTGCATGAAATAGATAAAATGTGAAAAATAGAGAACAGGAAAATAAAATCACACCATCAACAAATAAACACAAGATATGACCTAGGAAACCCAATATGGGAGAAAAACCAACTAGAAGGTGAGGTTGTTATGATCTCTTTTCTCTGGTATAGAAATTATGCAAGTAAAAAGAAAGAGGCACTCTCCATGGAGTTCCCTTTAACCTGTGGCCTGTATGGATGCTACATAATCTCTCCTCCTCTATTTTTATCATAGAATACCACTCTCAAATGTTCTTCTCAGCTATGGAACAAGATGCAATGCAAAAGAATGTAACCCCTTCTCCTCCTAGTGGCCCGATATGTAACATAGCCTGATAGCCATCTAGGGATAGGTTTTTTTTACTTCCTTAACCCTCAATTGTGGTAGGGTTTTGGACCTTCTAGAATCTTCTTGAAATCCCTCACATGGATAGCCCCATATGCATGAGTAATGGGGGATGATGTGGCAGCCTCTCGTACCATGGTGGTCAACATGATAGGTCAACTTGTGGGAGGAATAACTTTTTCACACCAGCTTTGATTGACACAGTTTTTGCACCATTGGAAATCTCTCAATGTGTAGAATAGCGTCACGATGTTCGGAATATGCTGAGAAATTTTTAACCCCAAAAAATGTCGTTTGATGCCTCAAAATGGCACCGGAAGGATCCAGACACCAATTTTCTAGACTAGGACCTACCACTAAAATGGTCTTGCAATATTATTCCTCTAATTTTTTCCACTCTGAATGGATCGAGATAGATGACAAACAATATAATGATCCAATATGGATCATACCTCTCCATTTAGGGAGGATTTTGGTCTTCATAATATTTATTGAATGAGGTGAGGAAATTTTTCCTCTACCTTCTCCCTGGAGTACCAATTTTCTTTTCCTGGAAGTTTTCCTTTCAACCCAATATTCCAAAGGTCATGTTTCCCATGTCTTGTAGTTCTGGACCACTTTTGCAAAATTGTGTCCTATGATAACTATGTTTGAGCATCTGGTGCTAAGTCCTCTATGGAAGGTAGGACCTACTCCTCCTCCTAATCCAACATGGAAGGCTCATAGAGTTTGAGATTATCCACGTTCACTAGTGAGTAAATGTGCATGTATGGGGGTAGACTGAGCCTGTAGGAATTATCTCCCGCCTTTTCCAAGACCTCAAAAGGACCATACCACAAAGCCTTGATCTTCTTACCAAGACCTTGTAGCCTTTCCTTATTCAGTTGTAACCATACTTTGACTCCCACTCTAAATGTTCTCTCTATTTTGTGTTGGTCATGCCTAGTCTTGTACTTTTCCTGTGACTTCTTCAGTGTCTCTTGTACTTGCAAATGGATCTACATGATCTTCTCAACAATTGTTTATTCTTTTAATGCATCTCATGTGAGGTCCTACCTCACTCCTCCTTGTTTTCCATATACAATATCTAAGGGTTGTTGACGATTAAAATCGCAACGATGAATTATGCCCGCAAAGGATTGTTAAGCCCTATTATTTATCTATGATAATAATAAGTAACTAGTAGGTGGGACCCCCTTGTAGACTAGAGGTGCAAATATAGATGTGTTACGCTTATATGTTGTTGATGTTATGATGTTGCCTACACAATCCTATACATTTGATGATGCATTATTGGTTTCATTTGATATGACAACATGGTTGGTTGATGCATCGTTGCTAAATGTTGTTTATATTCACTCGCAACACAGGGCAGTGTTATGGATATGAGGAATAAATTGTTTACATGTGTTATGTTATGTTATAACATTGATTAATAATCTAAACATGATTTTATGCAAAAGATATCATGATGATATGGGATCTAGATCCAAAAAAAAAGGAAAAAACTATGGATAAGTGCTAAGGATATGGAAAAAGGATTACATATAAACTTTGAATGTATATGTAATAGTGACAAATGTGAAATGGTGGACCTAGCTGCTATACTATGCATTTTGGTTAAAAGATTATGTGATTTCGTCTAAAGGTTAATACGAGAAGCGCATATGGTAATGTTAACGTATGGTTGATATGTTTCGGGTGGCAGTCTATACAATGGATATGGCATCGAATCTATACAATGGATATGGAATTGAATTATGCAATGGTTATGGTTTGAATTTAATGGTTGATGGTATGTTAATGGGTTGGATCGTACATGAAATTGAATAGGGCCAGGTGAGGAAGCGACGTGCATTTACTACATGTCACTCCAAACCTCCCTTGAGCCCGTCACCCTAGAATAGTTGCATTTTTCTCTGTTGGTTGTGGAAGCTCCGTGATTTCAGTTTTTGAAGGGGAAAAATCAGGTCAGCTCTTCATTGAAGCAATTTTTCACAGGTATGGCTCTTTTCTTTCCATCCATGATGGACTCTCTATATTATGAATCAAATGGTGGCTCAAGATTGCATGGGTTTTGTGTTTTTCTTGAGTTTCGACTAAGTATCAATGTTGTGTTATGGTGTTCTCTGTGATTACTGTGGAATGTTGACATTTTGAAGAAAAGTAATACATGTTACTGCTTTGTTAATTATGCGCATTGGTTATTGATAGAAATGAATTCGGTCATCTTGGGTTTTTATGATGATTCTATATGGAAAATGACAACAATGGTGCAATGAGCTCTGATTTTTATTGTTGTGGGGTTTTACCACCAGTCTGGGTATCATTTGTTTTCACCCCTTTCTCGTCTTGGTCGTTTTTGTGGTTCATTCTCCAGGTTGTGATGCAATTGTTAATAGTTGTATGATTCTTGCTCTATTTAGCCGAGCTTGAGCTATTGTTTGTTATGGCTTGTCATTATCGTTGAATGTTCCACAGTCCAATATTTGTGTTACCCAGAATGTTAAATGGAGTCCTGAGTATGTATCGAATGGCTACGAGTTGTGCTATGGCATTCTTTTCACAAGAGTTTTAACACGCTCTCTTATCATCTCTGTTATAATGGTCGACTGTTATGTTTGTGAGCCTCTTTTTTAATTGTTTTTCGAAGGTTATCAACATCCTAGGTGTTGGGAAGAGACATGGTCTCTTTGTGTATTTAACGACTCTTCATTGTTAAATCAACCCTTGTTTCCTCTCTCCAATGAAGTTTTAGAGGCATGTGTGTGTGCCTGGGTTTTTGAGCTCGAATTGCCTTGTTTCTACTCAGGAATTCTCTTTATGGCTCTGTCAAGATCTGGGGTTATAATTTGAAAGACTATGGTGGTTTCAAAAGAGCATGGCTCCCTGTTCTTCCAAGATTATATTTACCTATGGTTTCTTCTCGGAGGTAAATTCTTTTAGGAGGTAAAAAGATTATGAGATCTCTATGTTTTCAAAGATTAAACACACTTTCGTTACCTCTCTATAATAAATTTATAAAGAACCCGACTTGGTTCTATTGAGCCCGACTTGCTTCTATTTTTCCTCGGGAACCTTTTGGGTTTTGTCAAGATTTTGGTTTACTAGTTTAATGATTGTGGTAATTATAAAAGGGCACGGGCTCTCTAACTTCAAGACCTTTCTTGATCGAGTCTCTATATTTCCTCTCTATAATTAATTTGTATGGGCTACCTACAGCCCAAGATCTTTCCATTTGGTCGATTGTGGTCTTTCCACTCATCATTTCGTTAAATCCTAGCATGAACATGATTCTGTCAAGTTTAAAGGACACACTTGTGTGTCGATGTGGTTTTCTCTCTTCGTGCATCATATGGCTTTGTCTTTTATCGAGCGTTTCTTTTGGAAGGAAGTATGTATATGTTTGATGAATGCGTATCTCAAGCTTAGAGCTACTTGTTTTTAGTTAAAGATGTTGTTGAATCAGGATTGGGATCGATTATATTGTTGAAGACATGTGTGTATGTTTGGTTCATTAAACATGCTCTTGATTCTGTTCATATTTAAGAAGGACATGTGTGTGATTAAATCGGGCCTGATTATTGTTTGTTGATAGTTGATTGTGGGTGGTTAGCGTTGGGTCTATTATCATTTGACTACCAGGGATGAATATTGAATACAAATAGTGGAATTATTGACAATATTATGTTTGTTTTAAAAGAAGATATCAACATTAGAGCATGCAGGACTATGGCTCGAATGGTTATGTTTTTATTGTGGAACTAGAAATGATTTGTGTAGTCATTAAATAGAATGCACAGATTGATATAAATTGAAGAATTATGGGAAATTAAATTGTTGTATTGAAGACAACAAGTAATATGTATGTAATTCGGATCTTGGTCTTGGAAGTAGATTCTTTTGGATTGTGATTGGAACAGAGTTATGATTGTTTGTTGATTTAATTTATTTTATGAACAATATTTGTATAATTCCCTCTCATTTTCTCACTTTTTCGCTCATTATAAACCCCCTCACAATCCCAAATCCATTTTTCACGCCCTATTCACTAAAATAAAGTTAAAACTATGTACATGACAGTGATAAAAAATAACACAAATATAGATGGCAGCTGATATATTTTGGTATTGTTTGCATGGTCAGTTATTTAATGAATTGTTGAGCAGTACTCATGTTCTTACTGTTAGAATGTAATGGATTTGCTCGTTTAACCAGAGACAATATCACTATTTTCACCCAACCATAGGTCAAATCCACCCCCTAGCACCTTAACCTTGACAGAGAATCATTCTGAAAGAAAACCCTAGGCTAGATAGCCAAAAAAGATAACGCACCTCTCTCTCCAAGGATAGCACACCAAACAAGAGTTGATTAGAGAGTCCAAAACATAACCAAGAGATAGTCCAAGCCAAAACCAAAATTTGCTAGTTGTAGCAGCTACAATGGCAACTCTCCTTCAGACTTGNTACTGTTAGAATGTAATGGATTTGCTCGTTTAACCAGAGACAATATCACTATTTTCACCCAACCATAGGTCAAATCCACCCCCTAGCACCTTAACCTTGACAGAGAATCATTCTGAAAGAAAACCCTAGGCTAGATAGCCAAACAAGATAACGCACCTCTCTCTCCAAGGATAGCACACCAAACAAGAGTTGATTAGAGAGTCCAAACCATAACCAAGAGATAGTCCAAGCCAAAACCAAAATTTGCTAGTTGTAGCAGCTACAATGGCAACTCTCCTTCAGACTTGCGCACAAACTGGCCAACTATAGTGCGCACAAGTGTTGGTTCTACAGTTTTGAGAATGCCTGCTAGAATGAAGATTGGCCTCCTGTATTTATACTAAAATTGGCAAACTGCCTAGGTCGACTTCTCATTCTGGGTGCATATTTACTTAGTATATGATATTTCCTTTACCCGACTTCTTCTCTTGGAGGCTAATAACCTAATACAAATTATCATCTTGAGCCGACTTATCTTCTAGGGTTATTAGCCAACTAATTAGGGTTTCTTCTTGCTTCCCGAAATATTATATTCTCGTCAGGTTTACACGTGGAGGTAAATACCTCCCGCAGCTACCATAATATCAACACTCCCTCCTAGCTAGGGAGGTATTGAAGGTAATGGTCTTGAGCACAAACATACCATTCACCTGTTAGCATAAACATAGTCGTCTAGACTATCTCATGATTAGATCATGAGCACCATCATCACTATCAGTGTCATCAGCTGCATCATCTCTCGGAACCATACTCTATATGAGTAATCATACATGATTCTCACTCCACAGAGTGACAGAATATCCATTCTTATAATCTAGAAGAATAAATGTTATGAACCATTTTATGTTTGGGAAATATATGTCCATTGATCATCCATATAGCTGATAATCATTTCCAACATTGTTGATAGTCTTCAAGGCGATTAGAACAATGTCATTCAATAGAACACAACTGTTTCTATCCATGGTAGTGCACAACTACAATCTAGTGGTACACTTCCACACCAAGTAGCACACAGATACTTGATCAGTGACAATCAATGGAACACATCCACTACAGTAGTATACATCTACTGTCCGGAGACATACAGTCTCCATAACAATCATATCATCAACCTGCATAGAAAACATTGTTATGATATATAAACTGAATCATCTGGGCCATTCTTCCACTCAGACACATCTGTGAGATCTGTAAGACCATCTGCCCTGAGAAAGTAAAACATCAACGATGAGCTATCTGGACTATTCTTCTCAAGCAAGGAAGAATAATTGTCCCTATTTCTGAGCCTGGACTATTCACCTATCTGGGCCATTCTTCCAGCACTAAACAAAGTGCAACCTAGAGAGAATGAATTTTCCCTAGGGAATGCATGTCCCTGATTGTTGAACCTAGACCATTCGCCTATCTGGGCCATTCCTCTGGCACTAAACAAAGTGAAACCTGGAGAGAATGAATCTTCCCTAGGGAATGAATGTCTGGACCATTTCATAAGGAAATGACTGTCCTGAACCAACCTAAAAAACAAACCATTCTTTGAAACTACTCACAACTGTGAGCTTCGAAAGAATGATTGTCCGACGAGGCGGACCAGTCTTCTTAACCAATACTGAGAGTGATTTTCAAGAAGAGAGGTTGTCCTAGACCATTCCCTATGTTAACCACAAGGGGAATCGTTGTCTATGGTACATCAACAATCCATCGAACCATTTTCATTATGAAAATGACTGTTCGATCTGGACCATTTTCCGAACTGGAAAATGCATGTCTGTCAGAAATCTCAAACCACTTTTCGAACTGGAAAGGAACGGTTCATCCTGGACCACTTTTCGAACTGAAATATGATTGTCCATAAATCAATAACACATCAGTGCTCCCTCCCGGCCTGGGATTCATCTCTTCCTTTTTCAATAAAGAAGTTGTTTCCATGAGCTCCATCTTGAGTACACAAACTCTTTCATCTTGGACAGAGGCTTTACCAAAAATGTCTTATTATCTGCTCATCTGTGGAGATATATATTGGAGAACCACTTCTCCTTTCTGTACTTCATCACGGAGAATGTAATGCTTGATCTCAATGTACTTCGATCTTTCTGGAACACTGGTATTCTCTTGAAGGCTTCATATAGCTCTGATCAATATAGTATATCATTGTTGTATTCATCTTTTGCTTCTTCCTAGCTCATAACATTGTGGCAAGGGTAAAACTGGAACGTATCCAAGTGGTACTTCTTCTTCCATCATGAGGGTTTTCCATGGATTAGAAATCCATCATCCTGAGCTTCTGAGTAACCATTCTGATACAATATCTCTATTATAGAAGGTTTTTCACCACGCTTATGTTGTGCGTTGGAGGCTCTGTACCAAGTTGTTTTGAATCCATACAAGATATTCTTTCATCTTCATACAAAGGTCTCTTTCTGGTATACCTCAAACCCTTTGAGGTTTCTCTACATGTAAACTCCAACCCATGGATATTGCGGACGATATACTAGCTCATGCAGAGGTATGTCTGGTTTACAAGCAATCATCATAGTCTTCTCCCTCCATCAGGGAGAACCTATGGATCTCACAATGCTTTCATTCATAAGTCTTCCATACACTATTCTTCATCACAACTTCAGTTCCTCTGCTTGATTGATTTTAGTGAGTTCATATTAGGCTGGTAATCTTGTGATTCTCGATACAATGACTAGTTGTTCTGGATTTTCTTTCTTTCTTGGAATCTTCATGTTCTTCCTCATGTTTCTCTTTAGCTCTTGGGTCCATGAAGTTTTCTATAGATTCCATGCTCTGAAGATTCCAACTTATTCCTTTCATCATAGGATCATGGATGTGGATGGACAACCAGGAATACTTTAAGGCTTCTTCTAAAGTCAAACTGAACACGTATTTCTTTTCATGGTTGCTACCATGGATATATACTTCATCATCTTCAATGGATCATGTGATTATCTCCCTCCTAATCCTTGCTTCATGTATGAATGCATGCTCTTCTTTTGGAATATATAATCGGATCCCTCCATCTAACAAATTCCATGCTTTCACCTTCATCCTTATTGCCTTCTACAAAGTGTCACAAACCTTTTTCCAATTTCCTCTTGATTGTTGACTTCTTTCTGTCTTTACTTATTCTAGGTTTCTTCAAGATTGATTCTGATTTCGGCTTATATTTTTGTTGTTACTTATGTAATAGCTTCCACATGAATTGTTACCAGGGGTTGTCAATGTACTTCATCCTTTCATGTGGATTTCCTGACTTGTAGTCATTGTGATAGCGATCCTTATCTTGTTGTTATTCCATAGGTATAGTTTCTCTTTGAACATGTTGTCTTCTAAGAAATGGATATGCAAGATATGTACAGACGATATGGTATATACAAGAACTATGAAAAGTATTGTTACCTTGTCTTAGAAGAAGAAGTATGTTTTGTCCTTCTTGGATTTCTTTGAGGGTTCCCTTTCATTGGCAAATCATGCTTCGTGTGTTTCCTTCCTTTTATTTAACTTGGGACAATGACCATACTTTCGACAATTGAAGAATTGTATTCTTGTCATATCTTTCTCTTGATTTGATTTATTTTTGGAGCCAAACTTCTTTTTATTCCTGAAATGCTTGAACTTTGTTGTGAAAGATTGATCATCGTATTTATTTTGAGGTTTGTCTTTTGCATTGATCCTTGATTATTCTTGTGCACAACAAGTCCAAAGTTCTTCAAATGTAGGATGCTCCTTCCTTGCGTTCATGCTTGCGGCAAATGCATCCCATGTCTTGGGAAGACCATTGAGTACTATATTTACCAGTTCCTTCTCTGAGATGATCTCTTCAATATCTTGTAGTTGATCTCTTAACTAAGAGATTCTCACAAAGTATTATGTTATGATGTCATCATCATTCATCTTCATGTCATGGAGCTCATTCTTTATACTCATTACTTGTCCAATGTTTCTAGCTAAGAAAAGGTTTGTTAGGGCATCATACATATTCTTAGATGAGTCAAGATGGGAGATGTAGGGTATCAAGTGGTATTTTATAGATTCCACTATGATACTCATGGCATTGATGTCATTGTCTCTTAACTTCTCCATAACTACAACGTTCTACGGTTCCTTCTATTTTCCTTCTTCAAACTCTGGTTCCATGATCTTTCCTTTCACGATATCCAACACTTTAATATTAGCAAGGATGAGGTAAATCCTTGTCTTCCACACTCTGAAGTTAGAAGCCCCATATAACTTGTTTTCTGACTTCATAGAGTAAGTCATGGTTGTTTTAACTTGGTCAACCCTAGATTTGACCAAAAACTCAAACTTGACATCTTGGCTTGATGAGAGTACCAAGAGATGTGCTAGGATAGGGCGCACTAGTCTATCTGGAAATTAGGTCAATCCATTCACTTAAGGTGCCTCAACGAGAGGATTAGGGTTTCTGCAACTTCACCTTCTAGTAACCCTAGCGGAAATGCATTAGTAACTTCTCCTGCTAGAAACCCTAGCGTCAGTTCTTCAATGAGCTTAGTATCCTTATGGCTATGCTCCTTTCCAGTGGTTATACTGAATGAAGGAGGTGTGGTCCCATAACCTGTTAGAATATAATGGATGTTCTCATTTAACCATAGACAATATCACTATTGTCACCCAACCATAGGCCGAAGCCACCCCCTAGCACCTTAACCTTGACAGAGAATCATTCTGAAAGAAAACCCTAGGCAATATAGTCAAAAAAGACAACGCGGCTCTCTCTCCAAGGATAGTGCACCAAAAAATAGTTGATCAGAGAGTCCAAACCATAACCAAGAGACAGTCCAAGACAAAACCAAAATCTTCTAACTGCAGCAGATGCAACAGCAGCTCTCCTCCAGACTTGTGCACAAACTGGCCACCTGCAGTGCGCACAAGTGTTGCTTCTACAGTTCATAGAATGTCTGCCAGAATGAAGAGTGGCCGCCTGTATTTATACTAAAACTGGAAAACTACCTGGGTCGAGTTCTCATTCTGGGTGCCTATTTACTTAGTATATGATATTTCCTTTAGTTGACTTCTTCTCTTGGAGACTAATAACCTAATACAAATTATCCTATTGAGCCGACTTGTCTTCTAGGATTATTATCCAACTATTTAGGGTTTCTTCTTGCTTCCCAGAATATTCTATTCTCGTCAGGTTTACATGTGGAGGTAAATACCTCCTACAGCTACCATAATATCAACACTTACTCCTTGTCATGATATCACTTTTTTTCTTATTACAGTCCTCCCAGATATCCCATGAACCCTACTTCACCCCCTACTCATTTGGCATTTATTAAATAATTTTTATGGATTGGATTGCATGGGACTGATGTTAATTTCTTAGCCAAACTTTGTTTCATGTAAAGAGAATGTCATGTATGGTTTGTTAAGATATAGTTGCTAATAATTGATGCATACAGAATGAGCTTCTTCAGCAGATGCAGTTGTAACACCCTGTTTCCCCCATTTTATAATTATAACTATATTGGCCAAGGAACTATGGCAAACTCAAATGTGTGAATGTTTGATTTAATGGACCTTTGTATAAAAGGTCGATGAATGTAAATTCTATCATTTTAATAGAAAATGGAGATGTGTTGCATGACTGATGGAAAGGGGATGTACTAAGAAGAGACCACAAATGCTATGAAAAGGTGGTGGAGGGGGCCAACAATGGTTGCATTAACCTCCACTGAACCAGTACTTTGCTGGATTTAATTGCTCAAGATCAGAACAACCCTCTGACTTAGGAATGAATTACAATCAGGATGGTAGGTGGGAAGACCTCCTCAAGAGTTAATGAGGGGATGGGTTAGACAGTCCATCTATAAGGCTTATAGACCAGGCCACACACTGGTAATTTGAGCCACACGCAATATAGAACTTAGGCTTCTGCCTGATTTTCCATATGCGCTAGTTTAATTCCTCGAAGGAATTTTCCCAGGGAATTTCAGCACAGTTCCAGAGTCGGAGTGAACCTCTTGGCTCTTCTACCATTTCAGTAACTTCATGAGTTTACCTTGCCATGTTTTGGAGATTAAATTTCTATGAATTAGAGATGTGTTCCCTTCAGACTAGTAATCTAAGAGACTTTGAATGTGTGCCTAAGTCCTTAACCAAAAACCCGACTAAGAGTAGGTTTAATATTCAAAGAGCCATATGAAGGTCCATGTGACCTGGATCTAGGAACCCTATGCTAAAGGAGTTAGCTCATGAAGGTTTTGGAACCTCGAGAGCTCAAAATCTCAAAGATGTCAAATTTCATAATATTCAAGTTACTCGAACTACCGGAGTAACAAGAACCGTAGATGACTTAAGAATCTGACAGCGAAGATGGATGCAAGCCATTTAACGGGAGGAGAATCCATCTTGGTCGTTATATCGACTCAAATACCACTGGAGTTAACGAAGTAAACACCAGCCGCTCAATTAAATCGATGGTTGGGATTCATTGCATAGTGTGAAGGTGAAATTAGAGGATGTGCTAGTTCATGGCTCGCAATTTACCAGCGTCGTTGATCTCAGCAGAATGGAAGATCAACGACTCTGGTTAAACCGAGTTGGGCGAGTACTTTTTCAGATTGTGGAGTTTGGTCCCTCTGATAAGGAGTGTGCACGTTGGGGCCCCGCAATCACTATGAACCATTGATCAGCGAACACATCGCTATTGGTCAGATCATGACCATTAGACCTAGAAACGTTGCTAGGTGGATGGTCACATGTCCCCTTGGAAATCGTAGCAACGAAGAACCGAAGTGATTTGTAGTCATCGATCTGTGGAAGACACATGTCGATAGATCGTCAACTTTGGGTGAAATCACTCTGGGAGAAAAGGGGATATGTTGAACAAGAACTCCCGAAGGTCGGAGAGCTAAAATTCATCTGAGTCGGTCGTCAACTAAGGACATGTATAAGTATATCTTCCATTTCGGTAGATATCTACTTCGAGGGTAAAATGCATTGGAGTATTCGAAACTTCTGAAGGCCGAATAGCCTAAGTGTTTTGTAGTCGTCGATTCGTAGGAGACACGCGTCAATAATTCATTAACCTCGAGTGAAAGCATTTTGGGAGGAAGCGAGTGTGGAGCGTGGCACACAATCCTTGACTCCAGGAGAAAAAAAGGCTGCAGAAAAGTCTAAAGCTCCTAAACGCCAAAGTCTCGAAGTCAAACAGAATCGTCGAACTCCCAGAGGACACATGGCGTCGAATGGTGCACTTCGGAGGATTAGAGTAATCTGGAGGTTTTGCGAGGAGGTGTTTCGAATGTCATCAAATCCTGGAGACCCGAAGTCATTGAGGTTCATTTATATTAAGGTTGAGTAGGCACCGTTGATCCCTTTGCGCCAGTTTGGAACATCACTCCTTCGGATTTCGGAGGAAGTAGCGTGTGATGAATCAAAAACTCTCGAAGCCCTAAGTTTTGAAGCATCAAAATAGGCACATGTGGCCTTGGCGTACAGTCATAACTCGAGGTCATGTGTGATGTTCCTTTAAGAAGGAGGGGCTAGGCCCCGATTTCCAAATTAGAGACCATGGATAGAGGATTTGATTATTAAAGGAGAACGGAAATTTTATGCCCCGTCGTGGGTGTGTTACAGCAGTCATGGTCAAAACAATAGGGGAAGAGGCAACTAGAATAGAGGGCCTAGAAGGCCCATATTCTCAATTCATTTCAATGTCGATCCTCAAGAGTTAAAAAAAAAAAATTCAAGATGGATTTTTCAATGGGATTGGGCAAGGGATAATTCAACCTAGACCAAAGAGGCCTCCCTTCCAATCCCAAAATGTTCTTGGTATCCATGTACCTCCCCATGAATATTTGCAACCTGAAGTTCCCGAGAATTATGGATGGCGAGAGATTGTTCACCCAACAATCTCCCACCATCGTGGCTAGCCAAATTTGTCATTACCTCCTCCTCCTGCACCTGTAAACCCAAATGTTCAAATTTCCCCTGTACAGTCCTCTCATGCAAGAAAACAACTCAAAACTGAGGCTCACCATGTGCATGACAAAGGTAAAGTTGTTGTTGCTCCCTCCTCCCCTTCAAGTGACTCATCCAAGTCAGTATCCTCTCATATGCACTTGAGGGATTATTGCTCCCATGTCATTAGAGAGATCAAGCCTCAAGGTTCCACCCAACCTAAGGCTAATTCAGGGAAGTCCAAAGGGGACATCAGTAACAAAGGAAAAATTTCCTCTCAAAGTGGAAAATATGGATTTTTATTTACGTGTTATAATTGATTTATTGAGGATAGTGGACTGCTAAAAGTTTTAGACAACAAACTATTTTTGGATATTGTGGATATTTACATGTTTCGATATAATTCGAAATATTTCTGATATTTAAATTTGAAATTGTTGAAATAATTATGGGAGCCACAAGGAGGCATGTGTTTGATTGGTTGCCTAATTATGTTTATTTTTCTTAAGAAATCAAGGGAGTCACAAGGGGTCCCACCTGCTTATTTATTATTTAATAAAAGACCCTTAATTATTATTATTATTATTATTATTATTATTATTATTACTTCCCCTAAACTAAAGTTAGTTAAGTTTTAGTTAACTTAACTAAATGAGGTAGTTGAACTACTTTAACTAATTTGGAATGCATAAAAGCCAAATGAGAAGGAAGAATAAGAGGAGAATAGAAGGAGACATCAGAGCCCTTCAAGATTGCTACTGTGCACCTGGACAATCCACTATGGCGACTCCATTGTTTCCAGTTCACTGTTTCAGTCATGGCTACTATTGGCACACCTGAAAGCTGACCCAGAGGAGATTTCTCGAGAAGGTTTCGGCAGCTGCTTTCTTAGCCTGAGAAGCTTCCTGGGGTAACAACAACGTTAGGATCTAGCCTTTGATGGTGAACAAGGACCAGACACATTCGAAGATGTGCATATTTCACCTAGCGACTCCATGATTCAAGGATCGATTGGCGACTCCACTGGTTCAGATGGAGAAGATCTTGGCTCCCAGGTTTGCTCCTTTTGATTTTTCTGCTATTCTTGGTTTTCCTAATGATGTCCCCTCTCTGAATGAATGGGGCGATTATTTGGCCAGATTTGGAAAATGTGAAGGGGACAACCCTTCTCAGCACCTCAGCGAGTTTCATGAACTCATGCGTCAGTGGGAGATACATCATGAGGATGTATTACTGAAGATGTTCATGTTCTCGTTAGCAGGGGATATGCGTAAATGGTATCATTCTTTACCCCCTACTAGAATTTCTTCACTCAGTGAATTCCATGTAGCCTTCACTGCCTATTGTCAGGAGCTTTATCCCTCTGAGTTGATTTTTCATAGCTGTTGTGAGGGATACTACAACAAATGTATACAAGATAGATTTGTCTCTTATGTAGGCTATGAGGATGATCCTAATGACCTGGATCAGAATGCAGTCATTTCTCCTCCCCATTCGTCTGTTTCGGGCGAAGTTATGGAGCTGGTAAAATCTATCACTGCCAGACTTGACAGGTGGGAAGTTGAGCGATGTACAGAGGATTTTGGTATCTCTGCAATGGATGACTATGAAGATCCCGAGGAGGAAGAAGATGCTTCGGGCGAAGTTATGGAACTGATAAAATC